>VBSM01003212.1:8388421-8406854 GCA_008086735.1 Cheirogaleus medius
CCTCGGCCTCCCAGAGTGCTAGGATTACAGGTGTGAGCCACCACACCCGGCCGATCATTTTTTATAGTATGTGAATACAGTTGCCACCAAAAGAATTAAAAAGTTAAAAAATGTTTCGAAACCTATTTAAAATTTTTTTCTTTTTAAAAATATTTTTATCTTCTACTTTCAAGTGGTAATAAAAAGAAAGAAAAATATTTTTATCTTGTAATTTGCCGTCTTCATTTTTCCTCCGTAGCAAAACCCATTTTATTTATTTAATAACTGACTTTTTCCCTGAAATTCTTCTAGAGAAAAATGCCTGACAGGAAATAAGAAGAGTGTGGTTTTTTTTCTTTCTTTCTTTTTTTTTTGCAACTGACTTAAAGGAGTGTGGGTTTTTACTGTTGTCACTTAGATGTCCCTAGAGACACAGTGGGGTCCGGTCATTGGTTCACTCAGAAGCACCAACAGAGCTGGAAGACAGGAGTCCACATAACTTGTCATGATGCCCCACGGCCAGAAGGGGGCAACAACACCCCACCGTTCCAGCCTTAGGGAGCAGCCAGGCCGAGTTTGGTCCTGGGGTCTCCCAGGGACCCTCCTAGACTTGCTGTTTCCACGCAAGGGACATCTACATTCAAGCGGGAGAAAAACAGGGAAAATACACAGAGGCAACGTTATATTTCTTTCCATTAGTGTAACTTAAAACCAAACAGCTAGAAAATACTAATTCGGCAAGGATTTGGAACCATGGCTGGTGGAAGGTTAACCTGGAACAGACTCTTTGGGAAATAGTTTGGCAGCATCCACTAACTCCTAACGTACTCTCATCGAATGATCCAGCACTTCCAGCCCTGGGTGCATGTATACCCAACAGAGATGACCGCTACGAGACATGCAAAAAAGACATGTCCAATGGTGCCTTAAGGATTACAACCCCAACCTAGAAACTTCCCGAATTCCCATCAACAAGATAATGGGTAAAATAAGCTTTGGTGGATTGACCCAGTGAAATTCTGTACATGAGCATGAATCTTACGTGCATAATGACGAAGCCAGGTACCAAAATGTTTAATTTATAGAAAGTACAAAAATAAATGACACTTTAGAAGAAACTGTCTGTTTTCCAGAGTGGCTGCACAATTTCGCATTCTACCAGCAATTGGAGACTCAGTTGCTTCACCCCTGCCGTCACTGGGCTATGTCAGCACTTTTTCTTTTAGCCATTGTAATAAGTATGCACTGGTGTCTTATCGTGATTTTAATTTATGTTTCCCTAAGGGCTAATGATGCTAAACATATTTCCACGTGCTTGTTTGCATTGCTAATCCACTTCGGCAAAGTGTTTGCTCAAATCTTTTGTTCATTAGAAAAAACATTGTTTTCTTTCTGCTGAATTTTGAGAGTTCTTTGTCTGTTCTGGGAACAAGCTCTTTGCCAGAGGTTATTTACAAATGTTTCCTCTCCATCCTTGGTGTATGTTTTGATTCTCTAAATAGGGTCTTTTGCAGAGCAAAACTTTACTTTTATTATTATTATTTTTTATTTGTAGAGATGGGATCTCACTATGTTGCCCAGGCTGGCCTTGAACATCTGGCTTCAAGTGATCCTCCCACCTTGACCACCCAAAATGCTGGGATCACAGGCATGAACCACCAACTCAACTGCAGGGCAAAACTTGAAATTTTTTTTCTTTTTTTCTTTTTTTTGAGATGTAGTCTCACTCTGTTGTGCAGGCTGGAGCACAGTGGCGCCATCATAGCTCACTGCAGCCTTGAACTCCTGGGCTGAAAGGATCCTCCCACCTTGGCCTCTTGAGTAGCTGGGACTATAGGTGTGTGCCATTGTGCCCAGATAATTTTTTCTTTTCTTTTTTTTTGTAGAGATGGGGTCTTGTGATGTTGCCCAGGCTGGTCTTGAACTCCTAGCCTCAAGTGATCCTTCTTAACCAGCTGTTGGCTTATTGCTGATTCTGTCTCCTGCAGAACAGCCACCAAACCCTACAGGTGATTATTCTTAAGCTCATACCTTAGAAAATGATTTAATAAGTTATTCCAATTTTGTATCAAAGCCAGCTGTTTTCGGATGATGCAGTGAATTCTGAGGTCATGTGCCCATCACTGCAATTCCAATTGATCTTGTGTTTGGAGCAAATGATGTATAGATTCCCACGTCCGTCAATCCAGCATTCTGTCAGCCCTCTCGGGGCGCGGTGGTGGCCGAAGCATTATAGACCGGAAGGTATCGAGTATGATAACAAACCACTGCATCCTTTGGGTTGAAACAGGTCTGCCGTGCTGAACTTGCTAAGTGACTGCTTGGCACCCGCTTGAGGGATGATACCATGTCGAGGGCTTAGAACTGGTCCTGGGCCCGACAGGTCGTAAGCATTCCAAAGCAGGGGTAGCTGGATCAGCTGTCCCCAGACGGTACCCAGGGTTTTGAGCCCTTGTAAAACCTCCTTCCCTTGTAGCTACTCATTCATGAGCCTGCTGGGAGCACGCAGTGGGGCGGGAGGGAGCAGCGTCGCTGCGGCGGAGGACGGACTTGAGCGGGCAGGGATGTAACTCACAAAGCTCTGCGTGCTTCCCTCCCCTCCTAAGTCTGACCACGTGCTTCTCCCTCAGACCACCTGAGGAAGAAGGTGGTTCTGCTCCTTCCTGACCTTGCGAGGCCAAGACACATATAGAACTGCCCATCGTAGAACTGCACAGGACAGTTCCATGTCGTGAAGCGAAGGAATGAAACCCACCGCTGTGTACTCCATGAGCTTCGCACATTCATTCATGGTGCAGTCTTACCAGACATTTCTTTCTTTTTTTGGAGGCGAGGTGGGGGGGACAATTGTCCCATTTTTTTCTTTTTAATTCATTAATTATTATTTTTGAGACAGAGTCTCTCTCTGTTGCCCGGGGTAGAGTCCTATGGCTGGCTAATTTTTTTTTAGTTACCAGGCTCATTTTTTCTATTTTTAGTAGAGATGGGGTCTCGAGCGATCCACTTGCCTTGCCCCCTGGCCTCCCAGAGTGCTAGGATTACAGGTGTGAGCCACCACACCTGGTGTTTCCTTTGTTTGTTTTTATTTTTTTAGAGATGGGGCGGGGTCGCAAGACGTTGTCCAGGCTGAATTTGAACTCCTGGGCTCAAGTGATCCTCCCATCTCAGCCTCCTGAGTAGCTGGGACTACAGGCATGCGCCACCACACCCAGCTAAGTTTTTCTGTTTTTAGTAGAGATGGGGGTCTTACTCTTCTTGCTCAGGCTGGTCGCGAACTCATGGCCTCAATGATCCTCCCGCCTCAGCTTCCCAGAGTGCTCGATTACAGGCGTGAGCCACCGCAGCTGGCCTCAAGTATTTCTAATTTGAATCCTATTATGTCTTCAGGCCTAATTTCCAGTCTGTAAGAAATTATACAAAGGTCACCCCAAGAAAGCAAAACTGCATGCGTTATGCTGCGTGGTGAATGAAACACGGGTTCAGGCTAATCGAGTGAGATGATATTGTTATGTTTGTAGTTGTGGGTTAACTAGGGTTTTTAGATAGTGCAAAAGTGGACTGTGGATGATGTACGCAGAGAATGCACGTATTCACTTGCAGAATCTCTAAGCCCACCCTGGTCCATTGCTTCAGAAGCAGAATTCTAGGCAGATGCATCTGAATGGCCAAGTCTTGGCCACCAGAGCTGCCGTGACAGCAGCAAAAATGCAAATATGGGCGAGACAAAAGCTGCTCCACCAAGACTCACTGGACGGACACAACACAGTCAGGAAAACGGTCGTCGCCACCTTCTGGGTTGGGCGGTATTGGAAGCAGGGTTTTTCCTACTGAAGGGGCGTGGTTAACACTGTTTTGTAGGGACTGGGAAAGAGTTGCTAGAGATTTTATGGTCAGGGGGCGCTTTGGCTGTATGTGGGTAGCTGTTTGCAGTTGTCGGGTGTGAGAACTACAGTGATTAATAATGCAGCGTTGAGTAGGTTGGAGGAGTCTACTAGTTTTCCAGGCTGTGGTGACACGTGAAATCAGTCATCACAGGCTGCTGCCACCACAGCCTGGGTGGCTTAGACAACAGAGATTTGTTTTCTCGAAGTTCTGGAGCTAGAAGTCCAAGATCAAGGTGCTGGCCGTTTCTAAGGGCTTTCTCCTTGGCTTGCGCTGCCTGGCTGCCTTCTCGCCGTGTCCCCATGTGGTCTCTTCTCTGTGAGCCCCTGTGATTCTGTCTAAATTTCCTCTTCTGGTGAGGACACCAGTCAGATTGTATTAGGCTCCACTCTAAAGACATCACTTTAACTCAATGATCTCTTAAAAGACCTCATCTCCAAATAGGGTTACCTTCGGAGGTACCTGAGGTTAGGGCTTCAACATGAATTTTGGGGGGACACAGCTCAGCCCCTGACAGGTGGCCATCTCTGCTCCCACCTCCTGGCAGAGAGCCAGCAAGGTGTCTTAGAGAGATCAGAGGGGGTCACGTACCGAGGTGCCGTGGGCTCCTTCCTTTATTTCCTCTCTTGCTCCTGTCCTGTTGGATTTTCAACATCATTTGAGATTTTCAACAAATCTCAACAGCTTCTCTTCCTTCCACCCTCCATCTCCAGACTGAGTCATTCCGAGTTTTGTGAATATATTTCCCCAAACATTTCTTAATGTATGTGCCGTCCTTTATACCCAATGTCATAGTCTTAAACCAAACCATGGTTTTCCTTCTACTATTGAGATAGCTACGTAATCTGTTCACCCCACCCCAGTCTAGTTATCATCTAACATAGTCTTTATACCTTGTGACACAAAACTCAGATGTGCTCAGGATTGTGTTACTTAAAATTCTTAAACATTCAAAAAAATTAATGTTATTTTAAATTAGCAAATAAATCATAATTGCATCCATTTATGGGAGATGATGTGATGTTTTAGTAAAACCCTCCAGTTCTTTCCCACGAGCATACAAAGAAGGCCCTTCATGATTTTCTAATCACTTCCCAGAATTCTCTTAATTCTCCGAGGCACTTTCTTCTACTCATAGGAGGAAATATTAAACCCCTAAACAACACAACAGAAAGAAAGAAATATATGTGAGTTGAAGATATATACACACAAAGTAAAAAAAATTAATATGTATGGGAAAAAATGGAGGAGAATACCTTTGAAACACTGGTCTTGAGAAATTCTTTCTGGTCACATAATGAAAAATATTGAAGCAAGTGACATGAACCTTTCTACTGTGCTTCTAACAGAAAATACAAATGGATGAAAGGAGAAGCAACAAGGAGAATGTATTTTTAATGCATAAGACTGACAAATGATTAATAATCAGAAAATGTTAAGAATGTACCCAAAGTAAATAGCACAGCAGAAAAATTGTCAGAATATATAACTATACAGTTGATAAAAGAGGAATACCAAACGTTCTATAAACATTTAAAAAATTGTTGAAGTCATCTGGGAAATGCAAATTAGGATGACAATGAGCTATTTTATGCTCAGAGCATTGCAAAACATAATTAAATGTCTGAAAATACTAATATTTGGACGTCACTAGAGCAAATGGAATTATTATACCTTCCCAATGGGAGTATAAATTGGTCTGAAACTATTTTATTTTGTATTTATTTTATTTATTTTTTTTTTTGAGACAGAGTCTCACTCTGTTGCCCAGGCTAGAGTGCCGTGGTGTCAGCCTAGCTCACAGCAACCTCAAACACTTGGGCTCAGGCCATCCTCCTGCCTCAGTCTCCTCAGTAGCTGGGACTACAGGCATGCGCCACCATGCCTGCCTAATTTTTTCTATATATATTTTTAGTTGGCCAATTGATTTCTTTCTATTTCTTTCTATTTCTAGTAGAGACGGGGTCTCGCTCTTGCTCAGGCTGGTTTCGAACTCCTGACCTTGAGTGATCCTCCCGCCTCGGACTCCCAAAGTGCTAGGATTACAGGCGTGAGCCACCCCGCCCCGGCCGGTCTGAAACTATTGAAGAAAAACTTGGCAACACCTAATCCAGATGAAGATGAGTGAATCACCAAGTTCATTTCCAGATGTACATCCTAGAAATCTCTCGTCTTTGTGCACATTGTGTGCATCAAACCAGTGCTTTAAATGGTGGGAAAACTGGTGGGAAGAAACCCAGAGTCATTGATAGAAGGACAGGTAACTAAATTATGTCATAAGTCTGAATATTCAATCCTGAACCAGTCTGCATACACCAACCTGAACAAAGCCCCAATATAATATGCTGAGTAGAAATATACAGTTGATGAATGCATTACACCATATGCCATTTCTATACATTTTATTATTTTTTTATTTTTTCGAGACAGAGTCTCACTCTGTTGCCTGGGCTAGAGTATCTTGGCACCAGCCTAGCTCACAGCAACCTCAAACTCCTGGGCTCAAGTGATCCTCCTGCCTCAGCCTCCCGAGTAGCTGGGGCTACAGGCATGGGCCACCATGCCTGGCTAATTTTTTCTTTATATATTTAGTTGTCTAGCTAATTTCTTTCTATTTTTAGTAGAGACGGGGTCTCGCTCTTGCTCAGGCTGGTTTCGAACTCCTGACCTTGAGCCTCGGCCTCCCAGAGTGCTAGGATTACAGGCATGAGCCACCACGACCGGCCTCATTTCTATACATTTTAAAAGCCTGCATAAATGCCATTTATTGTCTACGGTCAAACACTACGGAGGAAGAGAACAAAAAACTAGGTTGGGAATTGTTTCGCCGGTGAGCAGGTATGTGGAAACCTCCTCCTAAGGGCCAAAGGAGGCCAAAGAAAGGGGCTAAGAAATCCAGTTGCTCAGAAAGAAATATTTCACAGGGACTTACAACCAGAGGTGATGTCTCACGTGGCTGAGAGATGGTGGATCGCCACACCTGCCTTCCAGAAAATATTCTTTATACATATAGAGCGAGCTTTCAGGGTAAAAGCAGCTGGTCATGTCTGAGACATTCTTTTGACACTTGCGACCACTGGGGAGGTTAGATAAGCATTGTACGAGGGGTGATCTGGGCGGCATTGTCGCAAGACTTTGCAGCAGGAGTTAAAACCTCGGTCGTCTTGGTGGTTTCCCTTCAAGATGGCGTCACTCTTGCCATGCGACAGGCTGTTCTGCAGGAATTATCCTCTTCAGGTAGGAATAATAATAAATTGTGGAGGTACATGGGATGGAAACAAAAGGAGCCTTAATTGCTTCTGTAATTTTATTTTTTATTTTGATTGTTATTCTTATTTGCTCTAAAATCCACCACTGTGATTATTTCTTATTTTTTTAGAGAGAGATGCAGCAAGATATTTCTTATTTTTATGAAAAATTTTTGGACACATTTTTGGATAATACTTATATTATTTCTGTGGCATTCTCTAGATGCTTGAAACGTTACAAGCATTTAAAAAAGTCTGAGATGCCCGGACATGCGTATGGGTTCCATGCTCATTTTTAACAAGGGAGTTTGAGTCAAAGAGACAAAGATTTCATATTTTAAGGCTCCAGGATGAAATAATAGGTTTTCTGCCATGACCCCTACCACCCCATCATGCACATGTACAGGGACCGGAGGCCAAATGTCAGTATCCATATGAGATCCAGGAGTTTTTGGACGTTATTCCCAAGGGAACAACTCTCTAGGAAGATCTGCCATCTTCTCCTTGAATAGTTTATCAAAGGCTTCAGCTTGGGCCACCGTGAAGTAATTTTTCCAGTCCCCAGTGATGCCTGGAAACATGAAACAGAGACTGAGGTCAGAGGGAGGGGTAAGTCTTGGGACCCCAACACGTCTCCTCCTTGGTCTGTTCCTACCGTCCACCCATCGTGGACATTCCAGCTAACACAGCAGAATGACCAGTGGTTCATGGGTCTGCCCTGACACCGCCTGGCAACATACACCATTTACGCTTGTACCTGCCTGGCAATGATTTGCTACCTTCCCTCTCCAGGCCCGGCCTGTGTACAACCCCTCCGCAATAATGCCCGCTAGGGCTTCTGATACGCCCCAATCTCGTCACTTCCCACCACCCCGACCCAAGCCAAGACCGCTTCTCGCCTCAGTTGTGCTGACAGAGTTGTAACCGGTCTCTCTAGCTGCGATTGTTTTCCTTTCTAAGTTACTCTCAGCGTGGCAGCCCTCTCGACCCCTTGAGAAGCCAAGCCACATCGTGCCACTTCCCTGTTGGAGGACTCTCGGTTTCACTCGGTACAAGCACATAAGGCACTTAGATGGCTCCCAGTGACTCGTGTTGTCTCTCTAGCTCCATCCTCTGTGGGGTGGAGTCCGTTCACTCTGCCCCATCACACTGGGACTTCTGGTTGTGCCTCAGATGTGGCAGGCGTCCCTCCTCCTCAGACCACGGGCGCTTCACGCTGCTTCTCCCTGGAATGCTGTTCTCCCAGACAGAGCTATGTCTTGCCTGTTGGCCCCCACCCTTTTTCTAAAAAATGAAGATGGGGGAGTGAGGAGGGGAGTTCAATTTCCTTTTTTTTTTTGCAACAGAGTCTCACTTTGTCCGCCCGGCTAGCGTGGAGTGGCATCAGTCTAGCTCACAGCAACCTCACACTCCTGGGCTCCAGCAATCCTTCTGCCTCGGCCTCCCGAGTAGCTGGGACTACAGGCATGCGCCACCATGCCCGGCTAATTTTTTCTATATATTTTTAGTTGGCCAATTAATTTCTTTCTATTTTTAGTAGAGATGGGGTCTCGCTCTTGCTCAGGCTGGTCTCGAACTCCTGACCTTGAGTGATCCGCCCGCCTCAGCCTCCTAGAGTGCTAGGATTACAGGCATGAGTCACCGCGCCTGGCCCAGCCCAAAAGTTTTAACCCATTCCAGCATCAACTCAAAGTCCAAAATCTCATCGAAATATCACCTAAGTCTTACCAAGGCATGAGTGAGATTTGAGGTCTGATTCATTCAGAGGCAAAAGTCCCCTCAAGCTGCTAACCTGTGAACCCAGACATGTTACCTGCCTTCAAAATACAATGGTGGGACAGGCATAGGACAGATATTCTCATTCCAAAAGAGAGAAATTTGAAAGAAGAAAGAGGTCATGGGTCCCCAGCAACCCAAAACCTAGCAGGGCAAAGTCCATGAGATTTTAAGGCTCAAGACTAATCTTGGTTTCTGTCCTCTTGGCCAACTGGGGTGACAGTGGCCTGGGACAGTGACCTGCTCAAGGTCTTTTGAAGCATTTACTTTTTTTTTTCTTGCATGGACCACCATCCCAGATATATTTGATCTGTAGGATTTTGGAAAAATGGATTCTTTAACTTCATGCAATAGACAATTTCATTCATCTTGAGCCCAAGGGTAGGGACATGATTAAGCTTTTATCACAAGGGGCCTTGCAATGTCTGATAGCAAAGTCTCTCCTCTCTCCTTTTTCCAGCTGAGTCGTTCCTTCATATGTGTCTTTATTAAGGATAGTTCTCTACGCTAACTCACTGGTGGGGTAGCCCCCACATGACCACCCCCAATTCCTTCCTCCTTCCCCAAGTCAATCCCGGCTTGCAAGCCTAAGGGAGTAGCTCATTGACCTGGTCACTGCTTGTGGAGTGGATACCCTCCCATGTCAAATTCGCAGGAGAGAGAATCTAAATGATTTCCCAACAGTCAGATAACCATCCCAGGATGGAACAACTGTATCCAGGTGCCTGCAGCCCACATCAGTACCATGAAAAGAGACTCCCCGATAAGGGCAGGAGAGACATTCTCTGGGTCATGAACAATTAAAGTGGACACATTCCAACACTCCATCATCTCAACTGTTAGTGCCCATTTTAAGCACAAGAATGCCTTCCATGTATTCTGATGTTTTGAAAGCAGAGCATTTTCTTTTACCTTTTCTCATAAGCGGTTCTTTGTGAACTATATAAGTATCATCCAGGAGGGAAAGATTGGACATCTTGTTTTCTTTCATGACCTGAAAGGAGCTATTCTTGATGATTAAGTTCAGTTCTTCTGGTTCCATCTTCTTACCCAGGAATTGACAGATCTTCTCTATGGTTCTTTCTGTGTCCTGAAACAAGAAAAAACAAGGGAGAGGACATGAGAGAGAAAATAAGATGAGAAGGAGGAGACTACAGAGTGAGGAGGAGGAGGGGAAAAAAGAAGAGAGGAACAAGATATGGAAGTGAGAACTGATTGAGTTGGATGCACCTCGGAGAAAGAAAGAGAAAACGGTAAAGAAGAGAGAGCACAAAGTACGTAAAAGGTGCAAGGTTCATGGATTTCCCGGTGTGGTTGAATTTAGGGTAACTTAACAGTAAGAGACAGGATCTAGGGTTTCTAAAGGGACTTTGTTTACTTTTTTTTTTTTTTGAACTAGTGCAGGAAGCTCTAAAGAGACTTTGAGAAAGGCTTCTAGACAATGATTAGCCTTAAGCATGGAGAGGTTCAGGGAGGACTTGACAAAGATTTAAGGAACTGATTTCAAATCTTGTCTGTGCCATCAAACAATATACTGTTTTTCATAACTAACGTTTGAATAATACATAGAGTTTTACAATATCTTCTTGTATATGATCTCATAATTGTAATAGTACTTGGTAAGGGATCCTGGGAGATTATGATAAGAAAATAGATTTTTATACCAGAAAGACTTTGCTTTGAATCATAGAACTGTAATGCTTTCAAATTTTGATTTCACGAGCCCCAGTTGTTATCTAACAAGAAGACACACAACTGTGCAAAGAGCTAACATGAGAGTTGAGTGTGTGAGTTGAAAGGAAACTTACAGGAAGGTACGGGATCATGTACCTGAGGTAGCTTCTTGATTACAATGGAATCGATGCTGAGACCATCGAAGACTGGACAGAGGCAGCCAGAGGAAGGTGATGAGAAGATGGGAAGTAACGTTTCTTAGATGGAAGCAAAATCCAGTGTTTATGTTATTTCCTCTTTTCTCCACGATACCACTAATAGGTCAAGTTCTTTTAATCAATACAATGGTTCTAATCATCCTTACTGCTTCTGAGCATCACCTGACAGCTTTTCCTGGCCATCAGTAGCCCCTCTAGCATTTGGCTTCTCAGAATATTTACATAGATTGGTTTCTTGCCTTCATTTCTGTTCTTATCCGTCAAGCTTTGGCGTCAGACAGTTGGACACGTTTCTGGAACCGAACTGTCTCTACCCAGTTCTGTCTCCCTCCCCAGCACCCTCTCAACACTAGGCTGGCAGCAGCCCCGTGTGTCCTGCCCACACAAGCTTTCACAACCACCAGGATTGGCATAAGCCACTGTACTCTGCCTGAATGCATGGAAAAAGCCCTTTTTGATGTTTTAAGAGGATAAAACAAAGAAGAACAGATGAAGAAAGAGCATGAAGCTTGAGAAGGGTCAACCAGAAGTAGGACAGTGAAGACCAGGGAGCTAATCTCACTCTTAGTGACTCTTCATGAGGCTACATTTTGACTGAGAAGGTGGAACGGAGACACAGGGAAACGGAGGGAAGTTAGAGGAAGTGATGGTGGCAAGAGGCTGTGTGGCCACTGTTACAACGATGGTTACCCATTTCAGCTCTTCGTAACTCAGCATCAGGAAGTTTTCCCTCTCTCTCATGGACACCCAGCCATGCACGTGGTCAAACCATGACCCGTATACCACTGAGAAAGAGAGATGGGTTAATCCAACTATTATGTTCACTCCCCTCCCAGCTTGATCATGATATAATTGACACATAAAACTTGTACATATTTACAGTGTACAACATGAGGTTTTGATACATGTATAGATTGCGAAATGATAAAATCGCTCTAAGTAACATAGTCATCACCTCACATACTTCCCATTTTTTGGGTGGTGAGAGCATTGAAGATCTACTCGCTTAGCAATTTTCAAGTATATAATATGTTATTATTAACTATAGTCAACCTGCTGTACAGTAGATCTGTGGAACTTAATCGTCTTGTCTAACTGAAACCTTGTACCCTTTGACCAACGTCTCGCTAATCCCACCGTCCCTCCCACCCCCGTTGACCTCTGTTCTACTCCAACTCTATGAGTTCAACTTTTTAAAGATTCCACATACAAGTGAGATCATGCAGTATTTGGCTTTCTGTGCCTGGCTTATTTCACTTAGCATAATGTCCCCCAGGTTCACCCTGTCTTGTTACATGGACAACCCTTGTATAACATATATTATATGTAACATATATGTTTATATATAATATATAAATAAGAGATATCTGCACTCTGTAGCACTATTCACAATAGTTAAGATATGAATTTAACCTAAGTGTCCCTCAACAGATGAATGGATAAGGAAAATGCATATGTACGTATATGTATGTATGTATATATATGTAATTGTCCCTTGATATCTGCATAGACACTCTATCCTTTTAATCCACCCTCCACATTTTATATTTTTCATGTCACAATTTACATTTTTTATACGGCATATCCCACAAATTATTGTAGTTATCATTATTTTTAATAGTTTTGTCTTTTAACATGATACTAAAGATATAAGTGATTTACCCACCACCATTATGATATTAAAGTATTCTGAATTTGACTGTGTATTTACTTTTTTTTTTGTGAATTTGACTGTGTATTTACTTTTACAAGTGAGTTTTATATTTTCACGTTTTTGTGGCAGTATTATAATTAGCATCCTTTTCTTACAGCTTGAAGAATTCTCTTTATTCCTTCCTTCCTTTCTCTCTCTCTCTCTCTCTCTTTCTATTTCATTTCATTTCATTTCATTGACAGAGTCTTGCTCAGTCACCCTGGCTAGAGTGCAGTGGTGTTATTGTAGCTCACAGCAACTTCAAATTCCTGGGCTCAAGTGATCCTCCTGCTTCAGCCTTTCAAGTAGCAAGGACTATAGGCACACACCATCATGCCCAGCTAATTTTTAAAATTTTTTTGTAGAGACGGAGTCTCACTCTTGCTCAGGCTGGTCTCAAACTCCTGGCCTCAAGCAATCCTCCTGCCTCAGCCTCCCAGAGTGCTAGGATTACAGGTGTGAACCACCACCTTTGGTCTATTATTTCTTTATGAGACAGGTTTGGTGATGATGCACTTGCCCAGTGTTTGTTTGTCTGGGGAAGTCTTTACCTCTTCATTTCTGAAAGGCAGATTTGCCAGGTAAAGTATTCTTGGTTGGCAATTTTTTTCCCTCAGCAGTTTGATTATATCATCCCATTCTTTGTTTGCTTGTAAAGGTTTTGCTGAGAAGCCTGCTGCTAGCTTTATTGGAATTCCCTTATGTGTAATATGCTTCTTTTCTCTTGCTGCTTTCAGAATTCTCTCTTTGTCTTTGATTTTTGACAAAGAGTATAATATGTTTGAGTATATGTTTTGGTATAATCTTGTTTGGATTGAATCTCATTGGTGACCTTTGAGTTTCCTAAACTTGGATATTTATATCTTTCCCCAGATTGGTAATGTTTTCTGCTTTTATTTTAGTAAGTTTTTTGGCCCTTTGTCTCTTACTTTTTCTTCCACTCCTACTATTAGAATATATTCTCTTTTGATGCTGCCCCATAAGTTCTGTAAGCTTTCCTCATTTCTTTTCATTCTTTTTCCTTTCTTCCCCTTTGCATATTCACAACTAACCTGTCTGAATTCACAGGTTCTTTCTTCTGCTTGAACATTTCTGCTATTGATGCTCTCTGTTGCATTTTTATTTTTTTATTGCATTTTCACCTCCAAAATTCCTTTTTTTAAAAAAATAACTTCAATCTCTCTATTAAATATCTCATTTTGGTCATTTATTGTTTTTTTGTTTTTGTTGAATTGCTTTTTTGTTTTTCTTCAAACTCACTGAGCTTACTTAAAACAATGATTTTGAATTCTTTGCCAAGCAATTTATACATCTGCATTTGTTCAGGGTCAGTTGTTGGTGCTTTATTTTGTTCCTCGATGATGTCATATTTCCCTGATTATTCTTGTTCTTTGTGGCAGTGAATTGGTGTCTGTGCATTTGAAGATACAGGGCCATATTCCAGTCTTTGCAGACTGTCTTGGTCTGGGAAAGCCTTTCACCAATCAGCCCATCCAGATGTTCCGGGAAGGCTGTCTGGTGTAGTCTGTGAGTCTATTTCATTTTTCATTTCAAACTCCTGACCTTGAGTGATCCACCTGCCTCGGCCTCCCAGAGTGCTAGGATAACAGGTGTGAGCCACTGCACCCGGCCTTTTCATTTTTAACTTTGGACATGCAAAGTTTTGGGAGAAGCATGGGACCAAGAAACCGATGGCTTTCAGTGACTCCTGCAGATAGTGATTACGAGTCATTCATTCTGATTTTCCCTTTGGCCATACCTAGTTCAGAGGTGCACATGGTCTGCCTTGGAGTCTTCTGCATGAGGGGTTCCATGGCTCAAGGTTCCCATAGCATAGATAAGAAGAAGGTTGAAAGTTCCAGGTAAGCAAGTGCCTTTGTCCCTATAGACTCCTTACTTTGTTGGAGGAAGAAACATGTTCAGAGCAGGGGACCCCCAGGGCCTTGTTATCATGTGGGATCCAAAGCTCTGCTGTAAGGCCCAGGGTCCAGAGCAGGAACCCATGCTGCCTGGGTCTAAGAATAATATTTCCTGGAACTTGAACTCCCAAGGTTTCTTCGTCTGCACTGGGAAAAGGGTTTGGGTTACTCCTCTCCACGGTTATGCACAGCTCACAGTATTTATGTTAGTTGGCAACAATGAAGATTTCGATGTCGGTGGCTCTCGATTGGATAAGAAAGAAAGAAGTCTGTGCATGAGTTTTAAAGCACAGATGGGCAAGATATTGGGATAGTGGTGAGGGTTACAGGATATGTCTTCGTCACTCACCACTATGGACTGGATTTTACAAGAATCCTGGTGACAGTGAAGCACAATCCAGACTTCTTTATGTACCAAATGGCGAGATCAAATATAGCATGGAGGAGGGCTGTTCATGTCTGGGCTTCCATCATATCGTTTCACTGTTAGTTTTTTTCTGAAAGAGTAACTTGGAGCAAGGCAGGGTATAAGGATGCAGAGTTGGGCTGGGATCAATAGCAAATATGACTATCAGGCTTTGAAGATTTGACTTTATATTGAGGGTAAACAATCCAGGATGGTTGTAAAGAGAAAATGAACTGTCCAAAGTCTGATAGATAATTGCAATATAGCCTAGAAGGGCCAAAGAGTATGCAGGTAAGGGCACCAATAATGCATTTGTTTTGTTAACCTAGATGAGAAGTAACAGTGGCTCTGGTTAATAAAGGGCCAATAGAAGCAGTAGTCAATGGTTATTCATTGTCTAGAAAAGGTGTGTCCAGTAATTACTATGTAGCAAGAATCTTTCCAGGACCTGGGGTTCCATAATAAATAACTCAAAGTACTTACATTTTAGTGTGGAGACACATGGAATAAACAAATAAATACATACCTGTCGGTGATGAGCACTACTCAGGAAAACAAAAAGGGAAGGCAATAGTGATGGGGAAGGTTGCCATTTTATATAGTGTTGCAATTGTAGGATTTCCTAAACACAGCAGCATTTTATCAGAGGCCAGAATGAAGATATTAGTCGAGATGGTGGGACTTGATTAATAACGAGATAAAGGAAAGTGGCGAGGGGCATGGGGGAGGGGTGGGAAAAAGAAGACAGGTATAAAATGTCAGAATCGCGCCCGCGCTGGGGTGAGGGGAGGGTGGATCTATTTATGGAGGAAGATAAACGTGCAGCAGGAGCAATTTGGGGTTCGAGGGGAAGACGTGTTCAGCCTTGCACGCCTTGGGTCGGGGGCGTCTATGGCTCCGCCCGGGCCGCGGGCGCCTGGGAGACAGACCGCGGCCGGGACAGGGGCTCCACGCCGTCGTGAGAAAAACCGCCACGTCGAAAGGGCTTGAGAAAGCCCAGAGAGTCTGCATAATTGCATAATTAAAGGTATACAGAATCCAGAGTCATGCATAGAAATAGAGGGATAAGGGCGTTTTGGAAAGAGGCATTTTGCAGGTGGGCAAATGGTAGCAGGTCAGGACCGCGTTGCCTGGGCGGGTCGCGCGCCCGGACGGCGTGGGGACCCCGCCCCCTAGCGTCCGTATTTGATTACTACAACACACTCACCATTTCCTTCCATGAACCATTCGAGGTACTGTTCTAGTGACTCTGGTTTCTTAGCGAGATTCACGGAGTTCCAGAAAAAATAAGCAGACACAACAATATCTCTGGGATTTCTGATGAGATAAATCACCTTAAAGGGAAGCATGGGAGAATGAAAAATCAGTACGTTTATTTCCCACTCCTTTTGCTCTTCGTAAAAATGGAGAAAAAGCCATTTCTTAGAAGATGCCCGTTCAATGTCAACGGATTCTTTTCATAAATTACTGACTTCATTCGTTAATCAAATATAAAGTGTAAAGTTCTTAGGAAGTAGTCACTGCGCTAGGAGGATGACAATGGAAGAGGAAAGCATGGTCCCTTCCCTCTGGGATATTATGGTCTCACAGTGGAAAGCAACCGGAAGGTTTTAAGATGTGAGTGGCATTATATTTGTGTACTATAGCTTAAAGATCACTAACAGGAGAATGGATTAATTATGCTACGTTCCTAGATATATAGCAATATATATTATCCACATGGACACCCAAGAACATGGACGAATCTCACAGACATTATATTCTGTTCAGATATTATATTCAGTTCATATGGCATGACTCCATTTATATGAAGTTCAAGAACAGGCAAAACTAATCTATAGTTACAAGTCAGGGAGTGTTTACCTGTGCCTGGGCACTGGTTGGGAAGGGGCAGAAGGGAGTGAAAATGTTCTAAATTTGGACCTAGATGGGGGTTACCCAACGTGTCCATATATAAATATTCATCAAGCTAATGCTTAAGATTACTACACACGCACACACACACACATTCACACATACACAAGCAAGATTACTTGGCATTTGAGCATCTAAATTTTACTTTGTATCCTGTACCAACTCTCTTTGTGATATTATTCTAGTTCTCATCTCTCTCTGGGCCTCAGTTTCCCCCACACGGGGATTTACCAAACGCTGATAAGACACATGTAAATAAGCATACTGTATCGAATTGATTGTGCTATTGCACAGTGTACGCTTTCTAAGAGAGGAGAATAGTACGCTAAGTTTCTCAATTTAGTTTAAGCAAAAAACATTTAAGAAATTCACAAACTGGCTGGGCACCGTGACTCACGCCTGTAATCCTAGCACTCTGAGAGGCCGAGGTGGGAGGATCGTTTGAGCTCAGGAGTTCGAGACTAGCCTGAGCAAGAGCGAGACCCCGTCTCTACTAAAAATAGAAATAAATTAATTGGCCAACTAAAAACATATATAGAAAAAATTAGCCGGGCATGGTGGTGCATGCCTGTAGTCCCAGCTACTCGGGAGGCTGAGGCAGGAGGATCACTCGAGCCCAGGAGTTTGAGGTTGCTGTGAGCTAGGCTGACGCCATGGCACTCTAGCCCAGGGAACAGAGTGAGACTCTGTCTCAAGAACAAAAACAAAAAAAACGTGGTTTTCTGATTCTGGCATTATCACATCACTTTATTCTGGTTTCAATCTGGCTGGGATAATCTGCAAAATGGTATATATCTTCATACTCATGTAGGGTCTGTGGAACAGCCACGCTGACATCACCTAACGCAGAATCTTGGGTCCCATTCAGACATACTGGGTGAGAATGCATTTCAGCAAGGTCTCCATGTGATTTATAGGCACATTAAAGTTTGAAAAGCATCCGTCAAACATGTCTTGACCATTCTGCACTGACCTTGGCCTTGGAACTGAAGATAGACTTGGGGAAGAGATGGATGGGGAGGTGGGAGTTGAGGAGGCGTGGGCCCTCCCTCTGGTTCAGTAATGTAAACCCATGTTCATTGTCTACCCAGGGTGTGCGGTTCCAGATGGGCTTGGATCGGATCCACTTGGTATCCCCCTTGGATTGAATCAGGCAGAGAATCTCTGCCATCCAGTGTGTTCCTGGACAAAGAAGGAAAGATCATAATCACTCATTTCAATCTGGCTTTGAAAAAATTTGTGGTAAAATACATATGACATAGAATGTAACATTTTTGAACATACAGTTTTGTAGCGGTAAATATGTTCCCAGTGTTGCATAACTTTTTCATCTTGCAAAACCGAAACTCCATACTTATTAAACAACTCCTCATTCCTCCCTCCCTCCATCCCTTAGCAACCACGTTGTATTAATATTTTCTGTTTGTTATGAACTTGACGACTCTAGACACCTCACATAAGTAGAATCATGCAATGTTTGCATTTTGGTGACTGGCTGATTGCATTTAGTGTAATGACCTCAAAGTTTATCCAGGCTGTAGCATGCATCACAATTTTCTTCCTTTTAAAGGATGAATAATGTTCCATTGTATCTCTATGCCACATTTTGTTTATCTACTCATCTGTCAATGGGTATTTGGGTTGCTTCCACTTTTTGGCTATTTGCTGGTTTTTTTAATAAGCTCCCACTGCTCTTGGCTTTTCTTTTTTTGTTTTTTTTTTGA
>VBSM01003212.1:8417996-8442485 GCA_008086735.1 Cheirogaleus medius
TTATTTTTCCATTCTTGGGATAGTTCACTTAGTAGAATGGGTTCCAGCTCTATCTGGGAAAATACAAGAGGTGCTATATCACTGTTGTTTCTTATAGCTGAATAGTACTCCATGGTATATATATACCACCTTTTATTAATCCACTCTGAGAGTTTCTTTAACTTGCCAACGATTATACTGTTAGCAATTCATTAGGATCTTTTACGAAAAATGAAAACGATATGAGGTGACAGTTTTGTTAATTATACTGATTTGATCATTCCATGTTGCAAACACGTATCAAAACATCACATTGCACCCCATAAATGTATACAATTATTGGTTGTCACCAAGTTCTTCCCTGCACCTGCCCTGCTGGGTCCCTACGTGGTCAGCACTGTGCTGGTCACCACTGAGCGCTGGCTGTGCCTTCTTTTCAAGGAAAGGAGTCATTTACAAGGCAAGGAGACCAAATCTTTATTGATCAGAATGTTCAGGATGGGAAAGGATAGAATTCTGTTTTGACAGGCAGACGATGGATCTGTAACTTCTGTCTCTTTGGGAGCACCAAGACTTATCTAAGTACTGCGGAGGAAAAAGAGAGGTTAGAATTGGTGTCATCATCTGCCACATGCAAGGGTCCCTGTCACAGTCTGTCAATCACCCTGATGGATAATTTATTTTCCTTTCTGATGGGAGATCTGGTCTACCCCCAAGAACTAAACAGTGTGAGTAGACGGAGCAGGAGACGGGCGTAGGAGCCTGAGAGATTAGTAGTCTGAGAAGGGTATAAATATTTCTCTCTCACTCTCAAATTGCATATGCCATTATTGATTATTTTAATGACCACATAAGTTATACAGTTCATTACTTGAACAACATTCATTAAATTGATTATTTTCAGAGTTTAAAAAGTTGTTTAAAGCAGGCAGTCTCATAATGTAGATGGGGGATAATTTGGAATAATTTAAAATTTTATACACACACACGCACACAGAAAATTATCATGTACATATCTTCTGACTCTGTGATTTTACTCAACTCTTCCAATAAGGGTGAAAAAACACCAACTGAAACATTTCCTCCAAGATCAACATAGAAGGTACTCACTTGGTCATGACAGTATCAAAATATTTAAAACAATCCAATTATACTTTAATAGGGGAATGATATATTTATATTATGAACATATATTATTTATATATTCACACATAAAAATCTCCATAATATATATTAAATGAAGATCAAGTGTCAGGTCATAGGGGATAGTATAATTCATTTATGTTTGATACGAACTTCGAAACATTTCCATAAGTGTGAATGCAGAGAATGAATCTGGAAGAATGCATCCTGAATTGTTAGTGTGCTTTTCCGCTGTGAAAGGGAGTAGAAGGAGAAGAGGAAATTACTCCCTGTATTAATGTGTTATTTCAACGATTGAATGATCATTTGTTCATGTATTAATTGTGTATATCAAAATAAATATTTAGAAAATAAAAGCAGTGCATGAATATGATTATAAATATTAGACAGTCTGTAAAGATACGTTAAGAACATGAAACTTGCCAACAATCCAGTACAAACGTGACTGTTAATTAACATTTCCTCATACTTATCTGTCTAGAGAATTTTTCCCCTATGTTTATAATATAAATATTTGGGAGCATTTAAAAAAAAATTTTTTTTTTGAGACAGAGTCTCACTCTGTCGCCCAGGCTAGAGTGCCATGGCATCAGCCTAGCTCACAGCAACCTCAAACTCCTGGGCTCAAGCGATCCTTCTGCCTCAGCCTCCCGAGTAGCTGGGACTACAGGCATGCGCCACCATGCCCGGCTAATTTTTTCTATTTTTGGTAGAGACAGGGTCTTGCTCTTGCTCAGGCTGGTCTCAAAGTCCTGAGCTCAAATGATCCGCCCGCCTCGGCCTCCCAGAGAGCTAGGATCACAGGCGTGAGCCACCGCGCCCGGCGCATTTAAAAGTTTTTGATGTCATTTCAGCAACATGGATAAAACTGGAGGTCATTATGTTTTTTAAAATGACTTCTTTATTTATTTCAGCATATTACGGGAGTACAAATGCTTAGGTTACCTATATTGCTTTTGCCCCACCTGAATCAGAGCTTCAAGCATGTCCGTCCCCCAGATGGTGCACACCGCACCCATTAGGTGTGCATATACCCATCCCCTCCTCCCCGTCATCTGCCCAACACCCAGTGAATGTTACTACTGTATGTGCACTTAAGTGTTGATCAGTTAATACCAATTTGCTGGTGAGTACATGTGGTGCTTGTTTTTCCATTCTTGGGATACTTCACTTAGTAGAAACGGGCTCCAGTTCCATCCAGGATAATACAAGAGGTGCGAGATGACCTGTTTTAAACCTTTTGGACCAGGGCAGTGAAAAAGAAAGGAAAGAGGGAGGAAAGAAGAGAGAGATGGGATGTCTGTTTCTAAGAATCTACCCTGTGATGGTTAACACTGGGAGTGGTCTGGGAAAACAGGCATGAGGGGGAGACCCGGACCTGCATCACTGTGGTGGCAATGAGGAACCCAGCACCGGTGGCAGTTGAGAAACAGCCCCTTGTGCAAGGTGGCGGTTGGATAGTTGAGACTCTCCCTGGCCCGGCACTGGGATGGTGTGCTGGGGGATGGGCTCGTGCCATGGCTCAGGGACTTCTCAAAGTCCTGAGGACACAGTAACCGTATGAACAATGGGATTGGATGGCTATTGCTAAGCGCCACGGATCCCCTTAGTCTAAGGTAACAAAAAGCTGCAGGTGAGCATGAGGCAATTGAAAGCAGGTGTGGAAACCAGCCAGGCTCCCTAGCATTTTACCAAGAAGCGAAGCTGCAAACCAGTCCAGGAATAAACGACCATTAGCTGAACTCCGGAGAAGGTTAAAGTCTCAACAAAGCCAGTCGGGGGCAGGGGGGAGGGAAATGGAACTCTGTGCACATATACAACAACTCAGTCGCTACATCTGGGTCATTTCTGAAGACCCAGAAAGAAAAGTGAACACACTTACTAGCGTCACGATGTACACAGGGTAAAGCAGTTAGCTAGATTCAGGTAGAATCTAGCCGGTTTCAGAGATAAATCTAGGAGTCTTGATCTCTGTGCCACTGATGTCGTGGAAAAGGACTCCAAAGACATTATCGAATGAATAGTTCTTTTTTTTTTTTTTAAATTTAATTCTTGGTTCACATGGCATTTCGTAAGCGTTGCTGTCGCCCTGGTAGTAGGGGGTTGGGACACAGTGGTTCAATCCCTGCCTTTTAGGCACTGGCCACCATCCGAGGAGGGAAACTGACAATATACTAAGAGCTACAATAAAAGCGCACAGGGTGGGGAGGGAAAGATTCTCGCAGACAAGAGGAAGGGGAAGAGGGAGACTTCCTAGACCCGCATCGTCTGAGGACAGATGTGTAGACTGAGCAGGCGAGTTAGCAATGACACGGAAAACCAGCTTCAGGGCTCACAAGACTGGTGTAGCAGCCACCCGAGCTATGTCACAGTGGCCCAGCTCTCGCCTTTGGCAACGGCTTTCTGGGAGAGTTCATCAGGGTAGCCCACCCTCCCCGTCCCCAGAGGCAGGCTCCCCAGCCCCCCTCTCTGCCCTCCCCATAGGCTGTCCATTGGGTCCCCCTCTGTCGCTCACAGGCAGGCCCTACCCCATCAGATGAACAGTTCTATGAGGTTTTGGCTTGTTTTTGTTTTAGAAGGGGTCTCCCTCTGGCGCCCAGGCTGCATGCAATGGTGCAATCAGCTCACTGCAGCCTCCAACTCCTGGGCTCAAGTGATCCTCCTGTGTCAGCATCCCAGTAACTGGGACTACCGGGGCATGCCACCGCACCCTTTCTATGAATTTAGACAAATGTAGAGCTGGGGGTAGCAAATGAACACTGACTTTGACCCCCACTGAGTATGGGGGATGTTTGGGGTTCATCTCTTAGAGGCTGATTGCCTCTCAGTGTTCATTTCCACATCCATAATATGGCAATCTTGATGGGGAGAGAGCTAATGAATGAAAAACCCACAATAGAGCCTCTAGTAGGTGCTCATTTAATGGTGTCTGTATGTGGTCTCTACATAACGTCTCATTCAGATGATGGGATTTGACAGCTGGGTTTGGGCAAAGCCTGACTCCTAAGTCTGTCTCCTCCTTTCTGTGTGGGTGTCATGATTCCTATCACCACTTCCTGAGGTCATGCTGAAGGTTACCTTAGATGGTGTGCAGGAAGTACCTGGCATGGTGGCCAGAGTATATTGAGCACTCCCTAAAATCCTACTGAGCCACAAAACACAATGGTGATCTAGCACCTCTTGCATTATCCTGGATGGAGCTGGAACCCATTCTACTAAGTGAAGTATTCCAAGAATGGAAAAACAAGCATCACATGTACTCATCATCAAATTGGTATTAACTGATCAACACTTAAGTGCACACATAGTAATAACATTCATCAGGTGTTGGGCAGATGGGGGGAGGAGGGAATGGGTATATTCACACGTAATCGTTGGGGTGCGCACCGTCTGGGGGATGGACACACTTGAAGCTCTGACTCGTGTGGGGCAAAGGCAACATATGTAACCTAAACATTTGTACCCCTGTAATATGGTGAAATAATAAAGGTAAAATAAATAAATATAAAAATATAAATAAAATAAAGAAACCCCAGAAGCCCAATCCAACCCACCATCTATCTTTGTGCAGCCCAGGAGCTAATTCTTTTCTCAGTTTTAAATGGCTGACCCCTAAATAAATGAATAAATGGTGACCAATAATTTTTGATACTTGGAAATTGCATGAGATTCAAATTTCAGGGTCCACAGATAAAATTTTACTGGAACATAGTCACATTTACTTTCTTTTTTAAAAAAAATGTGTATAAATTTAAGTGTTATAAGTGCAATTTTGTTACATAGCTATATTGCATAGTAGTGGAGTCTGGGCTTTCAGTGCATCCATGACCCGAATAATGTACATTGTACCCCCCCTTTTTTCTTTTGAGACAGAGTCTTGCTCTGTCACCTCAGATAGAGTGCAGTGGCATCATCGTAGCTCACAGCAACCTCAAACTCCTGGGCTCAAGCGATCCTCCTGCCTCAGCCTCCCAAGGAACTGGGATTACAGGTGTGCACCACCATGGCCGGCTAATTTTTCCATTTTTAGTAGAGACGGGGTCTCGCTCTTGCTCAGGCTGGTCTCGAACTCCTGAACTGAAACAATCCTCCCACCTTGGCCTCCTAGAGTGCTAGGATTACAGGCATGAGCCACCGCGCCCGGCCAGTACCCATTTTTGTTTTGCCTGTGGCTGCTTTTGTGCCACCACAAGGACAGAAGTGTGTATTTGTGAGAGACATATGGCTCACTAAGCCTAAAATACTTACTAAATATCAGGCCCTTCACAGGCTAACTCCTGCTCTAAGCCATCACCAGATCATCTAGATCCCAAGCTTCCCCTTTCATTAATCCAGAGGGTTCCCACTTTGAGAGATCCATAAGATGCTCCTTCCACCCTTCCCCAGCCATCTTACTTGAGAGGAGAGCACGTCTTCCATTTCCTGTCTTTGTTGTAATCTCTGGTCAATGAACACCAACTCCGATTCAAAATAAAGCCTTCCTTGGTGCACTCGTAAACGAGTTTGTCTCTGAATGAGAAGGGAAAGACACACTCGGGGGGATCTGCAGATAAGGAGGTGCAGACGGAGAATGATGAACATGGTCTTAAGAGTAACCGTTGCTGAACCAACAGCACATCGTGCTTTTTCTACCACACTCAATTGTTTTCACGGAAGTTCAAATTATGTAGAAAAGTCAGGATTTGAACTCAAACCTATCTGCTACCATAAACCATGCAGCCAGCTAGTATCATCTGCTTCCTGGGTCCTGGGCATCCCAGACAGCCCATCACAGGATACTCACCGTTTGCCCTGCAGTAGCGCCACCTGCCTTGGAATTCTTTGTCAAGAGAACACCAATCAAAGTCACTGTGGACTGAGATGCAATTGTAGTAGATTACATCGTCATAGGTAAACGGAAAGACACAGAGTTCTGAAGGAATAACTGGAAAAGAGAATACACGCCAAGGGTAGGGCAAGCTTATGAAGGGAATTGACTTTCAAATGCTCCTCCCAATGATCTGCACCGTGCTCAGCCTTAACCGCTATATCCACATGTAGCTGGCCTCATTAACTGCCTTTCCTGTGTGTGGCAGAGACATAAGGAGATATCGAAGTAAGCCTTATTTCAACCCAGAGCTGGAAGCAGGCTGGAATTGCTGGCTTCTTTTTTACGGAAGTCCTCTAGCGACAGTACACCTGATTTCCCTAAGCCAAAACTCTGGAGTCTTTGTAGAGTCTCTTTTCTCCCTCTCTCCTAGAATGATACATCTCTTAGCCTGCCAAAGTTAGGTCCTAAATATCTCTAAAAGTTCTCCACTTCCCTCCCATACTTAATCACCACCCATCCTCTTGCCTTGCCTTGACTACAGCAATAACTTATTTCTGCATGTTCATGACCTATTTGTTCCACCTGCTCTTCATGCTGCAGGGAGAATCCTTCTTCCTTCCCTTTCTTGCTTCCTTCCTTTCTTCTTTCTTCCTCCTCCTCCTCCTCCTCCTCCTCCTCCTCCTTCTTCTTCTTCTTCTTCTTCTTTTTGAGACAGGGTCTTGCTATGTCACTTGGGCTGGAGTACAGTGGTGTGATCATAGCTCACTGCAGCCTTGAACTCCTGGGCTTAAGCGATCCTCCTGCCTCAGCCTCCTGAGTAGCTGGGACTACAAGCATGTGCCATCACATCTGGCTAATTTTTTTTTTTTTTTTTTTTTTACTTTGTGTAGAGACTGGTCTCAACCTCCTGGCTTCATGTGATCATCCTGCCTCAGCCTCCCAAAGTACTAGAATTACAAATGTGAGCCACCACACCCAGCCAATTATTCCTAACTACTAATCTGGTCCTGCCACTAATCCACTGATATCCCATTGCTGTTATATATAAGAAATACTATTGAAATGGCTTATTATACCATACCATACTTAGTCTGGTCTTCAAGTACAACTCTAGTCTTACCTTGGATCACCCTTCTTTGTGTTCTCTCTGCTCAAACCTTGTAAAGTATCCCCAATGTGCCACCATCTTTCTTGCCTTGGGGCTTTACAGACATGATTTTCTTTGTTTCGCAGGAACTCATCCCTTTTGCTTGTTGACTCTCCTCTTATGTTGAACTTACATGTGAATTTCCATGGAACTTTCTTGAACATCCAGACCAGGCTAGATCCATTTGTACTGAACTTCCTTACAAGTTCCCTTTTCTTATATTTTTAAAATTTCTTAAAACTTAAAAAAATTATTATGGATACATAATAGTTTTACATATGTATACATGTGATTTTTTTTTTTTTTGAGACAGAGTCTCACTCTGTTGCCCAGGCTACAGTGAGTGCCGTGGCATCAGCCTAGCTCACAGCAACCTCAAACTCCTGGGCTCAAGCGATCCTTCTGCCTCAGCCTCCTGAGTAGCTGGGACTACAGGCATGTGCCACTATGCCCGGCTAATTTTTTTCTGTATATATTTTTAGTTGGTCAATTAATTTCTTTCTATTTTTAGTAGAGATGGGGTCTTGCTCAGGCTGGTTTCGAACTCCTGACCTTGAGCGATCCACCCACCTTGGCCTCCCAGAGTGCTAGGATTACAGACGTGAGCCACCACGCCCGGCCACATGTGATGTTTTGATAAAAGTATACAATGTGCGATGATCAAATCAGGGTCATTGCGGTATCCAATGCCTCAAGCATTCATCATTTTTTTGAGTTAGGAACATTCCAATTCCACTCTTTTAGTTATTTTGAAGTACATAATAAAGTATTATAGTTATAAATTATTATATAGTTGCCCTATTGGGCTACCAAACATTAGACCTTATTCCTTCTATCTAACTATAATTTTGTACCTATCAACAATCTTCTCTTTGACACGTTCCACTGCCCCCGCCCACCGATGACCCTTTCCAGACTCTGGTAACCATTATTCTACTCTATGCTTTTGTAAGTTCAATTTTTTATTTGTATAAATTTAAGGGATACAAGTGCAGTTTTGTTACATGGATATATTGCACAGTGGTGAAGTCTGGGCTTTTAGTGTATCCATCACCAGAATAATGTACATTGTACCCATTAAGTAATTTCTCATCCCTCACCCCTCTCATACCCTCCCTCTCTTCTGAGTCTCTAATGACTATTATTCTGTGATCTGTGTCCAGGTGTACACATTATTTAGCTCCCATTTATAAGTGAGAATGTGCAACACTTGACTTTCTGTGTCTGAGTTGTTTCACTTAAGACAATGGCCTCCAGTGTCATCCATGTTCCTGAAAAAGACATGATTTCATTCTTTTTATGGCTGAGTAGTATTTCATTGTGTATATATTAATGCATGTCCAGAAAGTATCCAGCCATGTAACCATTCTTGTTGTATTCACAGTGGCTGGATATTTTCCAGACAGCCTTCATATACAACATTTTCTTTATCCATTCATGCACTGATGGGTGCTCAGGTTGATTCCATGTCTTCGCTATTGTGAGTATCGCTGCGATAAACATGTAAGTGCAGGTCTCTGTTGATATAATGATTTCTTTCCCTTTGGGTAGATACTCAGCAGTGAGATCGTTGGACTGATGGTAGTTGCAGTTTTAGTTCGTTGAGGAATCTCCATACTCTTTTCCAAAGGGGTTGGACTAATTTACATTCCCATGAACAGAGTATAAGAATTCCTTTTTTTCTGCATTGTCACTGACATTTGTCAGAGGTCCCTGGATGATGCACTTGTGTGCTACTCTGAGGGACTGACCCGGCCTGGGATGGGCAGATACACTGTAAGTGTCTAACGCTGCTGCTTTCCTGAGTCTCCTGCCTGCCTAGTCCCCTGTGGTTGTCACTGGCAGTCCCCACATTGCAGAGTGAGTGAATGCTCCACTGAGTTCTGTCAGCAGCAGAGATTGTCAGCCCAAGCCTGCTTGAGAGCTGCTCCACACAGATCTGTGGGCAGTGGCGTTTGTCAGTCTGTGCTGGCGTAAGCATAGCCCCGCCCATGCCCGTGGTGGCAGTGATTGCTTGTGCTGGCTTGGCAGCTGCCCCACTCAGAGCTACGGGTGGTGGTATTTGTTGCTCTGTGTGGCTTTAGTGTAGCCCTCCCCCACAGGTGGCAGTGATTGTCAGTGGCACTGGCTTGAGAGCTGTCTGGGTTAGATCTGCAGGCACCAGAATTTGTTGGCCCTTGTGGCCTGACCGTAGTCCTATCCATACCTGTGGGCAGTGGTGATTGACAACAGGCACTGGCTTGAGGGCTGCCCTACTCAGATCCTCAGATGGTGGCATTTATTGGCCAGGGGCTGGCTTGAGTACAACTCTACCCACACCCTTGGGCAGTGATGACTGTCAGCCCCTGACAGCTTGACAGCTGACCCATTCAGATCCTCAGGGGGTAGCGGCATTTGTTGGCTGGGTGCCAGCTTGACTGGACCTCTGCCCACACCCTCAAGTGGCAGCATTTGTCAGCTGGGCACCAGCTTGAGCGCAGCCCTGCCCATGTCAACAGGCAGTGGTGATTACCCAGGTGGTCACCCAGGTGCCCCAGCAGCAGTGGGGGCCCGTGGCTTCTGCCCACAGGACTCATGAGGGTGGCTGGCCTCCTTGCTCCCTCCCCAACTTGGACTGGCCATGGAGATGGGGAGGGAGCAGCAATGGCTCTGATCCCTGGGTAGAGGCAGCACTCTGGCTATACAATTTTATTTTATTTTATTTTATTTTTTAAGACAGAGTCTCACTCTGTTGCCCGGGCTAGAGTGCCATGGCATCAGCCTAGCTCACAGCAACCTCAAACTCCTGGGCTCAAGCGATCCTCCTGCCTCAGCCTCCCCAGTAGCTGGGACTACAGGCATGCGCCACCATGCCCGGCTAATTTTTCTATATATTTTTAGTTGGCCAATTAATTTCTTTCTATTTGTTTAGTAGAGACGGGGTCTCGCTCTTGCTCAGGCTGGTCTGGAACTCCTGACCTTGAGCAATCCTCCCTCCTGGGCCTCCCAGAGTGCTAGGATTACAGGCGTGAGCCACCACGCCCAGCCAAATGCTGATGTTAATTCCAATGGAGAAGAAAGTATTTTCTCGAGGGGCAGGAGAGGAAGTCAGATAGTTTACTGAACTGGATCTTGAAATATATAATTTGGCTGACATGACCAGGGAGAGCCTTTCATGTTGAAAGGATAGCAAAGGAAAGGGTCAAATGGCAAGAAAATGCAAGGGACGGTCAGGAATATAATATTGTTTAAGGGGTGGAGGCTAACATTTGAGATACTAATAAATAGATGGTCTCCTTACCGTGATATGGAGGGTGTAAATGAGCAACCAATTCTGAAAGAGAAAAAAAAATATGGGTAAAAATTAAACCACCTCCTAAAATACCCCATTCCCAGAATAATGGCTCTTTTTTTTTTTTTTTTGAGACAGAGTCTCACTCTGTTGCCCGGGCTAGAGTGCCATGGCGTCAGCCTAGCTCACAGCAACCTCAAACTCCTGGGCTCAAGCGATCCTCCTGCCTCAGCCTCCCAGGTAGCTGGGACTACAGGCATGTGCCACCATGCCCGGCTAATTTTTTCTATATGTTTTTAGTTGGCCAATTAATTTCTTTCTATTTTTAGTAGAGACGGGGCCTCACTCTTGCTCAGGCTGGTCTTGAACTCCTGACCTTAAACGATCCTCCTGCTTTGGCCTCCCAGAGTGCTAGGATTTACAGGCATGAGCCACCACGCCCGGCCTCTTCTCCTGGTTTTACAGATGCAAGAGCAGAGAGATACCTTTGTGTGTGTTTTGTCCACACAGCCAGAAGCAGGTGCAGCCTAGACTAAAGCTCGGTTCTGCCTAATTCCAGGGACTGGGCTGTTTCTTTCAGTGTCATCCAACTTTCACCTTTTCACTGAAATTCCACAATTCTGAGGTTCAGAGAGAACTGTTTAGCTGTAATCCACACACTCACGTTTCAGGAAAACAGCCTGTGTGTTCAGTACCAGAGGCTGAATGTTTCCAGCAGCCCCATGATTTTTTTTCCTCCTAAAAAATTGTGCTCTTTTATCATCTTTTGACCCTGTTGCAGAGAGCGTCTCTGTTGTAGCAATACACACAGAAACTGCTGTCTATTAACAGTAGCTAAAGGTTACTTGGCGGTGGCTGTGTTCCAGTCGCTGTCTTCCTTTGATCTTCACAACAATCTTAGGAGGGAGAGATTAGGATGTATAACCCCCTTCTCCCTCCCGATCCTAAACCGCCAAGTTTTACAGATACAAAAACTTAATGCACAAAGGGGAAACTCGCCAGAAGGCATGCAACTAATAACTGGTGGGAATTAGTTTTAAACTCAAGAAGAACGACTTCATAGACTGTTCCGAACCATCAGGCGATGCTTTTTCAAGGACATATTGCAGGTATTCAATCAAGTATAAACACAATATTAATACTACCTTGGAAGTGCCACTTATCTGTGCAAGGGAATTAATCCCTTTGTGCTTGGCTTTCTTTACCTTTGACATAAAGATGCTAATTCATAGGCTGTTGGTATTATTATATATTACATATATATTATTTTTATATATATTATCATGATCTCCATTTTGTAGATACAGAAAGGAAGGGTTAGAGAGGGAAATCGCTTGCTCTAAACCACAGAACTAAGAAGTAGTTGAGGTATTCTGGCTCCAGAAACTGAGTCTCTACAGCAAGCTTGCCTCATGGGGATTCCACCACAAAGCTGGACCTCCTGTGAGTGCAGCTGGGGACAGTCATTTTAGGTCAAAGCCACCGGTCCCAGTATTTTGTAATAAATGCCAGGAGCAGAGATGTTGGGCAAGTTTTCTGCTTTGTCTAGTCATGGAGCTCTTGGCTTTGCCAACACAATGGCTGCTCTGTATAATTTTTCATCTTTATTGTCTTTAATCTCTATAATCTTCTCCTGGTTTTACAGATGAAAGAGCAGAGAGATACTTTTGTGTTTTGTCCACACAGCCAAAAGCAGGTGCAGTCTAGACTCAAGTTCAGTTCTGCCTAATTCCAGGGACTGGGCTCTTTCTGTCAGACCGTGGTGTCCTGGAAGTGGCCCTTTGCCATTTCATCTACTAATATTGCTGAACACAATCAAATCCTTCCAGAGTCTCTGTCACTTGCTTTCTACGTCTTTATCCATCACATCTCTGGCCAAACATCATCATTTTACCATTTGGCTTTCCTCTTCCTCCACCAACATATCAAACAACGATGAAGACATAACACCTTGGACACCACCTCCCCCCGACATTGATTGAGGACCTAATGGTGCCTGCTGTGTTCTGAGAAAGAAAATAAAAGGCAGCCCCTGACATCTGAAAGCTGACGCAGCACTCCGAGCTGGCCATGTTGTTCTCCTGGTGGACATAGAAAATCTTAGAGAGTAATAACCTCAGACAAGGTTGCTCTAAGATCATGATACAATGAGATAAAGTCAGATTGCTTCAGAACTTTGTGTAAACACAGGCAAATACAAGGTCCCCCTGCAACCCACGGATTACCCAACACCTCTCCTATCTTGGCTAAGATGAGTGATTGCTGCTTCTTCAATGATTAAACTTTCTTCTGGTTTTAGTCTTTCTTCCCTACAGATAAGATTTAGATATCCAGTCGTAGAATTGTCCTCTTTCTGACAGCATCCGATCTTGAGGGAACCCTTGCTTCCTTCACTCTCCCACTCCAAATCACCCACCTAAAGCTCAAGTCATGGAACAGGTTCTTTCTAACAGCCTCTTACTTAGACGCCCCGCACAGAGTGTCTCCTCCCTGGCTGCAGTGAGTGATAACTCCTGCATGTCCCTCTGGAGGCAGGCTGGAGAGCCGTTCTAAGGGTATTTGCCTACCTTTTCTTCTTTAATCCTCACAACAGCTGTAGCAGACAAAGATCACATGTTCGCTATTAAATTTATTTGTTTTCTGGGGAGGAATTCCCATTTCAAGTGAGTGTTGCAAGAGAAAACATGAAAGTCCTCCCAGCCGTCTCTGACCCATCACACCATCCTCCTCCCCACAAGTTACTGCTGTAATTCTTGCAAAACCTGTAGAGCTTTTATGACTACCCAAGCAAGCAGATATTCACACCTTTTACTCCTTTTTTTTAATGCAAAAGATAGCTTAGTCTATATACTATTTATTTTGTACCTTGCTTCCTTAACGACAGACCTTCAAGAACTTTCCAAAACAAAATAGAATAAGCTCCTTCTTTCTTAAAGATTATTATTACTGTTTTAGAGATGAGAGGGCTGAGGCTGAGAGACAAAGTTACTTGCCCCATGATCTCCCAGCCAACGAGAGGAAGAACCAGGAATTGAACCCAGGACTCTCCAAATTCTCCATTCTGTACCGACCACTATGCTCTATGCACCATTAATAGAATCTGTTTCCTGCCTGTCTCAACCCCTTCTTGCTGTGTCCTCTCCTCCTCCTATCCCTCACCCACCTGGCTGCCTCACCTGCATTCAGCCTATGCATACAGACGGCCAGCGACACCCAGCCCGCCAGATTTCTCATCACCTCCAATTGCCTGCAGGTGGCATGCGCCTTAGCACACCGTTGCCTCTGATTTTATATCCTCCCCTTTCTGCCCCTCCTACTCTGGCTGCGTTCACAGACTTACTTTATAGTGTTTTTTTTTTCCCCTGCCCTAAATCTCAGGATGCTTAGAAAAATTAGCAACATCCGTCTTAGAATGTTCTATAGCAGCGCTCCCTGGCCCAGCAGCACCCCGCTTCCCGGGAGCTGGTTGGAAATGTAAACCCTTGGGCCCCACCCCAAGACCTGCTGAAGCCTGGGAGTGGGGCCACCTGCGCTGATAAGCCCTCCGGAGGAGTCCTGTGCTCACTGCAGTTTGAGAACCACCGCTCGGAGCTTTTCATATCTATTCCATATCATTTGCTCCCTTGATTATTATTATTATTTTAAATGAAAGTCCAGAGAGAAAGACCAAGCCAGTTTTAGCCCTCGGAGGATAGGTAAGGCCCAGAGAGGTCAAGCATCCTGCCTGCAGACAGCCAGCAAATGGAAAGAACAGATCTTAATTCCAGTTCCTGTGTGTGTGTGCCTTGTGGGTGACTTTAGAATTTTATTTTTTCCCATGTCACCCTTTCTAGAGGGACCTGGGAAGGCAGAAGAGGCGAGAACACTGAGAGAGAAAGGGAGAAGGGGGTGCGGAGAGAGAGAGTTGGAAGAATGAGCCCCACACAGACGCGGGTGTCCCCACCTGCGCTGGCCTAACCGACCCCAGGGCGATCCAAGACGAAGAAGAGAGCTTGGTGACTTTGCATCCTGCAGTCGAGACAGGAGGGCGCTGACAATTGTCACATGCTACTGTCATTACGCCCCGCATGCAGCCACATGAGGACCAGATACTGGCTAGAAATTTGCTTTTTCCAAATTGAGAAAAGAAAACGGAGCAGGAGCGAAGTGGAGAGACTCGGATGCAGGCGCGGGGCCTGGAGAAGCTCATCGACCCAGAGTGGGCAGCTGGGCGGGCACCGGCTCGCTGAAGGCTCAGGACGCCTTCACGACACTGGGGTCGCAGGCCGGGGCGACTTCCGGGGAGACAGACTCAAAAGGGACATCATTTGTCAGGGCCGCGTGGCTGGCGTGGGAGTGGAAGGGGCCGAGGCCGCCCGCAGTCAGCGGCAAGCCTAGGTGTTCGTCCCCTCGGTTGCTCAGAGTCTCCTAGAAGTCTGGGTACTCAGAGCCACGGGTTTGACTCTTACTCTGGGAAGACAGACACCTCGATTCCTGCGAGAGACGTTGACTTAGCGCCCATTAGCACCTAATCAGTCTTCGTGTGTCCAAGACAAACGAAACACCGACCCCAAAGTCAGAACTGCATCCATTTCTGAAGACACTTGCTAGCTCAGTGACTTTGGAGAGTTGCCTTTGCTCTCTGAGCCTCCACGCCAGGCACCTGTAATATTAATATTTGGGCTAGATGCATCCAGTCTGAGAGCCCAGCGAATACTCTTTCTGAGTTAATCCCAGTTAACTTCCATCACACTGTAGTGCCCAACCCGTAATGATCACTATCCCAGATACACACAAACAACGTCCGTGGGAATGCGAGGCCCGTTTTCCATCTCTCTTATTTAATAGGCTAATCATATTTGTGGCAAGTATTTGAACTCTTGCTGTTTATTAAGGGAGATAAGTGCATCTTTGACTTTGATCTCTTTCCTCATTTTTTTGGTGAATACTCTTTCAATGCTCTTAGTTCTAGTTGTAACTTCTCCCAAAGACAATGGATAGTTTCACCCTGAATATTCATGAGGTTATAGAAGGTGTGATCAATGCACACAGAGTTGGTGGGGAACATTCCAGAGATTCACCCCACAGCACACATTGAAGGCATGTTCAGGACACTGAGGGGAGCCAGGACACCCCACCCTCTGGAAGGGCCGAAATGGACGTCAGCGAGAACCCATTATTCCTTTCTTGCTCAACTGAATAGTGATTAAGCCCCGAGGTACTTGACCAACTGTGATAAAATGTTTTTCAGAGGCAAAGTTGGTATCTGGCCAACAGTACTGGGTAAGCTGGGGAGGGGATGAAAGAAAAATCTTACCCAAGGCCATACCCACTTACCAAATGGCAGAGTTGGACTTAGAGTCTAGAGCTTGGATATGAATACCACCAATCACAGGGAAATGGAAACCACCAGTGATTTTAATAGAGGGGTGTTACTGCTTCATTTTTGCAGAAGATAAAAAAGAAGAAGGATGACTTAATGCCTTTTGCTACAATATGGGCGAAACTGGAGACCATTATCCTAAGTGAAGTATCTAAAGAATGGAAAAACAAACACCACATGTACTCACTATTAAATTGGAACTAACCAATGAGCACACATGTGCATAGAGGGAAGTATGACTCAATGGAAATCAATCGGGGCGGGGGTGGGGAATGGGGATGGGGGGAACATGCCTAACGGGTACTATGAACACTGTCTGGGTGATGGGCACACTTACAACCCTGACTCGGGCATTACAAAAGCGATCCTTGTAACCGAAAACATTTGTACCCCTGTGATATTTTGAAATTAAAAAAAAAATGAAGTGGTATGGCATTGGATTTGGATTCAGAATACCTCTTTGCCACACTGGCTCTAGAACCAGTGGAAAGTATGTGAGCATTAACATCAGATAGACTAACATTCCTGCATTTTCCACTCAATAGTTGGGGATATCAGCTAAATAACTCAACCTCTGTCTGTGACAAGAGTTGTTGGCTCTCTGTTTCTCTGATGCACGGCACAAGACAACCTGCAGGCATTCAAGCTTCACGAGTATTTGTTGCTTGCAAGAGTTGAGTAATTGTAGGTAAGACACACAAATCTTCCTGAAACCCCGTGTCTTAGTCTGCTAGGGCTGCCATAACAAAATACCACGGACTGGGTGGCTTAGACAGCAAATATTTATTTTCTCATAGTTCTGGAGGCTAGAAGTCCATGATCAAGGTGCTGGCAAGTTTGGTTTCTGGTGAGGACTCTCTTTCTGTCTTGCAGAGGGCTGCCCTCCCATTGTGTCCTCATATGGCCTTTTCTGTGAGTGCACGGGTGATGGGGGCAGAGAAATCTCTGGTGTCTCTGTCTCATCTTATAAGGACACCAGCCCTATCAGATTAAAGCTGCACCTTTATGGCCTCATTTAACCGTTATTACTTCCTTATATATCCTACCTCCAAATACAGTCCCAGTGGGGGCTAGGGCTTCCACATATGAATTCTGAGAAGACACAATTCAGTCTATAACCCCCACCCCCCAATTTACCTCTGCAAAATGAGATTGTTGGCCTCAGCCTTGTTTACACCACTGGAAAATCTGCCATGATGGGTATGAGAGTTAACATAACCAGCCAACATAAAAATGCATAAAATATACATATTTTTTAATAGAGAGTCTGTTTAGTTTGATGAGAAGTACTAGGACTCCTCAAGTCCGGTAAATCTGAATTTTATTCTCACTTCTGTCACTGCACAAAATCATCATTGTAAGTAATTTTTAATGTTAAGGATGCTGTCTCTGTTGCTAGACTGCCTGGATTCAACTCCTGGCTCTTCCACTTACTATGTGATCTAGACTATTTTTGTGCCTCACTTCCCTGATATGGAAAATGAACATAACAATAGCACCCAATTCATAAAATTATTATATTCTATGGGTTAGTATGTGCAAAGCAATTAAAACAATCCCTAGCACATGGTAAGTGCTATCTAAGCATTTTCTTTAATCATCGCTACTACTACTGTTACTACAACTAATAATAATAACAATCATTATTTTAAAATGATTATTCTATTTTATAATTAAAAAACCACCTCTACAAGGTAAGTAATAGTATGAACCCAATTTGTGGATGGAGAAACTAAGGCTGAAGAAAGTTAAGCAAATTGTCCGAGGTCTCATAGCTGGTAAAATGTAGGGTGGAGAATTCAAATCCCATGTAACCAATTCCAGGGTCTACTAAGTTCACAAACTCATGCTATATATATTCCAAGCACATGGGTCATGATGTACAGTGAGGTAGACTTTTATTTAATTTATTATTATTATTTTAAAAATTTTTATGAGTACATAATAGTTGTATATCTTTATAGGGTACATGTGATGTTTTGATACAGGCATACAATGTGAGTTAATCATATCAGGATAATGGGGGTATCCATCACTTCAGGCATTTATCATTTCTTTGTGTTAGGAACATTCCACTTCTACTCTTTCAGTAATTTAAAAATATACCCTCACTTATTGTTGATTACAGTCACTTTGTTGTGCTATCAAATATTATTCATCCTATCTAATTATAGAACTGTATTTTTGTACCCATTAACCATCCTCATTTTATCTACCCTTCCCTGATATCCTTCCCAACCTCGGGTATCCATCATTCTACTCTCTATCGCCATGAGATCATTTTTAATATTTTTAACATTAATATTTTTTATGTTTAATATGTTTTAAATATTTAGCTCCCTCAAATGAGTGAGAACATTCAAGACTTGTCTTTCTATGCTGGGCTCATTTCACTTAACATAATGTTCTCCAGCTCCACTCCTGTCATTGCTCATGGCAGCTTTCGATGCCCTTTATTTCTTTCTCTTGTCTGATTGTTCTAGCTAGAACTTCCAGCATGCTGCTGAATAACAGTGTGAAAGTGGGCACCCTTGTCTTGTTCCAGATCTTAGAGGACAGGCTTTCAGTTTTCTCCCCATTCAGTATGATACTAACTGTGGTCTATTATATACAGCTTTTATTGTGTTGAGGTATGTTTTTTCTATACCCAGTGTTTTTCATGAAGGGCTGTTGAATTTTATTGAATGCTTTTTCAGTGTCAATTGAAATGATTATATGTTTTTAGTCCTTCATTCTGTTGATATATCACATTGATTGATGTGCACATGTTGAACCATCCTTGCATCCCTGAGATGAATCTTTCTTGACGTGATGAATAATCTTTTCAATGTGTTGTTGAATTCAGTTTGCTAGTATTTTGTTGATGATTTTTGCATCTATGTTCCTCAGAGATATTGGCCTGTAGTTTTCTTTTTTGTTGTAGTTTCTTTGATTTTGGTATCAGGGTGATACAGGCCTCATAGAATGAGGTTGGGAGTATTCCCTCCTCTTGGATTTTGAGGAATAGTTTAAGTAGGATTGGTACAAGTTCTTCTTTGAACTAGAATTCAGCAGTGAAGCCATTGGGTCCTGGGTCTTTCCTTGATGGGAGACTTTTTATTACTGCTTCTATCTCGTTACTTGTTATTGGTTTATTCAGGTTTTGGATTTCTTCCTGGCTCAATATTGGTAGGTTTTAATGTGTCTAGGAATTTATTCATTTATTCTAGGTTTTCCAGTTTATTGGCATACAGTTGCTCATGGTATTCTCTAATGATGATTTTATCTTATACACAGAAAGTGAAGGGTTCTGAGCCCAAGCTTGCCCCTAGTAGATTCCTCAAGAAGAGCAGGTGACAACAACATTCACAGAGTTGAATGGATTGCATAAAAGAAAATGACTGGATAAAAGAAATTTCTTACATATATATATGTATATATATAATGAAATACTATTCAGCCATAAAAAATAATGAAATCATATATTTTGCAGCAACATGGATGGATCTGGAGGCCATTATCTTAAGTGAAACAAGCCAGACACAGAAAGGCAAATAGTGCATGGTGTTACTTGTAATTGGGAGCTAAATAATGTGTACACATGGATGCAGAATGTCGAATGATAGACAATGGAGACTTAGAAGGGTGAGTGGGTAGGAGGGGGTGAGTGATGAGAAATTACTTAATGGGTACAATGTACACTACTGGGATGATGGATAGCCTAAAAGCCCTAACTTCACCACTACACAGTCTATGCATGTAATAAAACTACACTTGTACCTTATGCATTTATACAGGTTAAAAAAAAAGACATTTAAAACAAATACTATTTACATTAGTACCAAAAAGAAACACTTAGGTATAAATCTAAAAAAACATGTACAAGATCTACATGAGGAAAACTACAAAACTCTGATGAAAGAAATCAAAGAAGATCTAAATAAATGTAGAGATATTCCATGTCCGTGGTTAGGAAGACTCAATATTGTGGGATGTCAGTTCTTCCCAACTTCGTCTATAGATTCAGCACAATCCCAATCAAAATCTCAGCAAGTTATTTTATGGATATCAATTAACTGGTTCTAGAGTTTATAAGGCAAGGCAAAAGACCCAGAATAGCCAACAGAATTTTGAAGGAAATTGTCAAAGGACTGACGCTACCCAACTTCAAGGCTTACAGTCATCAAGACAGTATGATATCGATGAAATAATAGACAAATATATCAACTGGACAGAATGGAGAGCCCAGAAACAGACTCATACAAATATAGCAACTGATCTTGACAAAGGAGCAAAGGCAATTCAATGGAGAAAAGATAATCTTTTCAACAAATGATGCTGGAATAACTGGCCATCCACATACAAAAGAAGTGAATTTAGACAGAGACCTTCACAAAAATTAGCTCAAAATCTATCATAGCCCTAAATGTAAATTGCAAAACTATAAAACTCCTAGAAGATTGGGTGTCAGGCGGGTGGGAGGGGGGAGGAGGGGATGGGTATATGCAAACATAATGAGTGAGATGTGCAACGTTTGGGGGATGGTCATGCTTGAAGCTCTGTCTCGAGGGGGGAGGGGGGCATGGGCAATATACGTAACTGTAATATTTGTACCCCCATAATATGCTGAGATTAAAAAAAAACTCCTAGAAGATAACATGGAAAAATCTATGTGACTTTGGGTTTGGCAATGACCTTTTAATACAATACCAAAAGCACGATCCATGAAAGAAAAAAGTGGTAAGTTGAGCTTCATTAAAATTAAAAACTTCTGCTCTGTGAAAAACACTGTTAAGAGAACAAAAAGACAAGCCACAGTCAGTCTGGGAGAGAATCTTTGCAAAACATATATCTGATAAAAGACTGGTATCTAAAATATACAAAGAAATCTTAAAATTCAACAATAAGAAAACAAATAACCCCCCCTAAAACAGGTAAAGATCTGAACGGACATCTCACCAAAGAAGATATACAGATGGAAAACATATGTAAAGGTGCTCAGTGTCATATGTCAATATGGAATTGCAAATTAAAACAACAATGAGCTACCACTCCACATCTACTGGAATGGCTCAAATTCAAAACACGGACAATACGATATGCTGGCGAGGATGTGGAGCAAGAGAAAGTCGCATTTATTGCTGGTGGGAATGCGAAATGATACAGCCACTTTGGCAGAAAGTTTGGCAATTGTGAAGCCAAACATACTCTTACCACATGATCTCCTTGGCATTTACTGAAATGAATTGAAAAGTTATGTCTATACAAACACCTGCATGTGGTTGGTTCTAGCAGCTTTATTTAGATTAATAGCTGCCAAAAAGTAGAGGCAACCAAGTCGTCCTTCAGTAGGTGAATGGCTCAATAAATTGTAGTACATCCAGACAATGGAATATTATTCATCACCAAAAAAGAAATGGGCTACCACGCCATAAGAAGACATGGAGGAAACGTAAATGCTTATCACTAAGTGAAAGAAGCCATTCTGAAAAGGCTATATACTGTATGATTCCAACTATAGGACATTTTGGAATAAGGAAAACTACAGAGATAGTAAAAAAGGTCAGGGGCTGCCAGGGGTTAGAGAGGAGGGGGAGATGAACAGGTGGAAGCACAGGGAGTTTTGGGGGGCAGTGAAAATACTCTGTATGAAGTTGTAATGGTGGATACATGTCGTTATATGTTTGTCCAAACCCATAGAATGCACAACACAGAGCGAGCCCTAATGTAAATTATAATCTTTAATAATAATGTACCAATATTGGCTTAGCAATTGTAAGAGATGCACCGCACTAATGCAAGGTGTTATAATGGGGAAACTGTGTGTGGGGGAGGGGAGGAAGCACAGAGTAGGGTGTATGTGGGAACTCCATACTTTCCATTCAATTTTTCTGTAAACCTAAAACTGTTCTAAAAGAAAATAAAATCTATGAATTAAAAAAATTAACACTAGAATTTGAATGTTTTCTTTTTTTTAAAAAAAAAAACCACAAACACACTTTCCTGCAAACTGAATCTGATTAACGGTGTAGGTGTGTGTCCAAGTCTACCACAGTATCTCTTCCAAAACGCCACATGCCCAAACACATACACGTATACCCTTAAATACATAAAAGTTATTCTCAAATTCTGGAGCCTTGGAGCGTAGAGGAACGGGCAGGGCTGCAGAACAACTACTGCATTTTGTAAAGAATGTTCCTCTAGGAACGTGGGAGCCAGCCGGTGTTAATGCTTCAGATAAACGCAGTGGGGATTTATTTATGACCTATTCTAACATCCTAGAATCACCATGAAAGTATTTGAGCAATTGTAACATTTTTTCTCCCAGGCTTAGAAAAGTTACAGGTGTGACCCCTCCCCCGCCTCTCCTCCATCGGATTCCAAGGATCTCTGAGGCTGAAACAGTGCTTCTCCATTGTCTTTTAAATTTATTTTTGAAATTTACAATGGACACATAATAATTCTATGTATTTACAGGGCGCAATGTGGTGCTTCTTTGCATGTACCCATAGTATAATGATCAAGTCAGGGTAAATACCATATCCGTCACTTTACATATTGGTCTTTTGTTTGTGGTGACAACAATCAAAACCCTCTCTTCTGGCAGTCTTGACATCTACAACATAGTTCAGTCCATATCATTTTGGCCCAGGTAATTAGAGCCATTTTTAGGAATAATGTTTATTAGTTCTCTAGAACCTGAGGCTCTAATTATTCAAGTAGGGGTAAGTAAAGCTAAATTAAGGTGGGGGGGGGGAGAGAGAGAGAGAGAGAGAGAGAGAGAGAGAGAGAGAGAGAGAATATGATAATACATGAATCCACGGCAGCCCAAACCATTGCCCTACCCATGTCCCTGAGCAAAACGTCTTTCTGTTTTTTGGTTTAAGTTTAATGTAAATGCCCTGGGAGACACTATTTAAAAATTGCATAAAATAAGGTGTTCTGCATGGTGCCAGCTCTTACTTTTCAATATTGGGATCCTGGACATAGCAAGGGCGTAAGTGGAGACTGAAATTACAGTAAACACCGAAAGGAGAACCCCTGAACACATGCTCGGTGACATATAAACAAGACAACAAAGAGAACCACACACACCTCATGCCTTCAGCACAACTAAAGGCTATGAACATTAGCAAATTCTTGTAAAAGTTAACACCAATTTCCAGCAGAGCTACTTCTCAAGGGAGAGGAAATTTACATGAAAGAGAAAAAGTTCTAAGACTGAGCAACAGTCACTCACGGAGGACAAATTTCACCCTAAATGAGAAAATACAGAAAACGAAATCTTGGTAGTTCAGAGAATGAAGGTCAGGGAGGGAACTTAGAAGTGCATGAACTTGAGGTGGTGACTTGAAAAGCTTCACTTCTAAAGGAAAGAGTCCAATAGAAGGGAGAGATGTGCTTTGGAGACTGGTGGATGATGAGAAAAAGAAGGAAGGTGACACTTTAGGATGCTACAAAATGAAATAGAACCAAAAAAGTGGAAGAAACAAATCTGGCCCACACTTCTTGCCAACAAAAAGCCAGGCATGAAAGAAACTGCCCTTCACGATGTAGACAGCAGATGGCGCTCCTGAGCTGTGAATCTCAGAAACCACCCACCCCATGAGCCCAGTCTGAGAAACGCAGAGAAAGTAGCGGTCCTCATCTAAACAAGATATCGTAAGAAGAAAATGGAAAATGAGATTCCAGTGCACGCACGCACACATACAAACCAGAAGAAAATAAACCAATGAATCAAGATGGAATGAAAGATACTCAAATAAACATTTGGAGAGAGGAAAAACACCTTGAATCAGAAATTCAAAAACTAAGTATGGAAATGGATTTTTTTTTTTTTTAAAGCAAACCAACCAAACAAAAAGGAACAGTAATGAGCTCGGCAGGAAATGAATACAAAATAAAAAGTCATATCAGAAGTGAAGACTAAATAAAAATGTGGCCAAGGGAGAAAAGATCTAAGTGCAAACTTAAGAAGGGGATTTAGAATTTATGACTAAGACCCCAAAGGCAAATATGGCAACAACAAAATTAAATAAAAGGGACTTAATTAAATTAAAAACCTTCTGCATAGCAAAGGAAATAATCAATAGAGTGAATAGACAACCTTCATAATGGGAGAAAATATTTGCAAGCTATATATTCCACAAAGGACTGATACCAAGAATCTACAATGAACTCAAACAAATCAGCAAGAAAAAAGAAAAAACAAAAAACAACCCATCAAAACGTGGACAAGAGACATGAACAGAAGTTTTTCTAAATAAGATGGACAAATAGCCAACAAACATGCAATTAGACAATCCAAATTAATTAGAGGTACAAATTTGAAAAGAAGCAAAATGATCTCTATTTGCAATAAGCAATGTGCAAAAGAGTATATATAGTATACTACTTTTTAAAAAATAAAAAATAAAGGTATAAGACAGGGGTGGGGAACCTGCAGCCTTAAGGCCACCTGTGGCCTTCCAGGTCCTTAAGTGCGGCCTTTTGACTGAATCCAAATTTTACAGAACAAATCCTTTTATTTTTATTAATGCATTTTGTTTGTCTTTTATATTTATATTTTATTTTTAAAATTAACATATTTAAAATACCAAAGAATAAGTTTCAACGAAACAATCCTCCCAGATGGACCAGCACAATTAGAACATAAGAAGCCATAAGGGCTAAACTGACGGCTGCTACGCTCATGATTTGGTTCTAACCTCCCCCACCTGACTGGCTCCACTACCAAAGGAGGCTGGTTGGCGAGAGTTTATGGGGGTCAAGTCCACCAGTATGTTATCAGCTTTTTT
>VBSM01003212.1:8442585-8490210 GCA_008086735.1 Cheirogaleus medius
CGTAACCGTAATATTTGTACCCCCATAATATGCTGAAATAAAAAAAAAAAGATGTCAACATGACCCAAAGTGATTTATAGATTCAGGGCAATCCTTACCAAAATTCCACCAATGTTTTTGCAGAAATAGAAAAATCCATCCTAAAATTCATATGGAATCTCAAGAGATCTGAAATAGTTGAAACAATCTTGAACGAAAAGATCAAATTGGGAGGTCTCACATTTCCTGATTCCAAAACCTAACTACAAAGCCAGGGTAATCAAAACGAAGTGATGCTTGCATAAAGGCAGACAGAGAGACCAATGGAATAGATTACATTGGAATTTTTCTGAAGGGTAATTTTTTTCAATTTCCGATTTTTATGTGGTTTAGCATTCCTTACCAGGTCTGTATTCTTTGACTTGTTGAGAGCTTCCAAGCATGGAATAATATTCTGTGCAAAATTTTGTGCAACTGTATTAAACGTGGGTATCTACAGAACTGGAAGCATTGAGTGTCCCAGAGAGGAAATCAGTTCTGTAGAATGACCCCCCCACAAGATGCTCTTCCAGTCCAAGAAGTGGATTATGTTCCAGGGGCCATGGAGAACAGTTTGTACAAGTCCACTCTCCCACTTCTTATAATTATAGCATAATCGAAGCTGGTTACATGCCTGCCTGGCTACACTACATTTACCAGCCTCTCCTGCGCTAGATAAGGCCATGGCACCACACTCTCTAGGTAGGTGCTTACCTAGGACCAGGGTCCCCAGACCCTGGTGAGATTAATGAGATCAATTTAGAAGCGCAGCTATGAAAGAAGTCATCACTTGGTTGACATGATAATAAATCCTGGTAATTCTTTAAGCTTCAGTAGGCTTTTTTTGCTGTCCCATTTAGAGAAGTGAATTAGGGTTGTGACAACGATCTCTCAAGTCTTTTTTGGCGCCAACTGGTCTCTGCAATGCCCAAGGGATGGAATGTTTCCTTGCACGAACCATTCTCATAGGAGGCCAGCTGCAGCGACATCCAATGGGATTTCTTTCCCCTATCCTGATAGCTGATAGCCTATGGGTCAGAGAAGCAATGTGATTCATACACCTTCCTGAGGGCATTTTTCAAACTGTAATACACCCGGGACTTGGGATATAATTGCAAACAGCGTTTTGTATTACAGTGAGCCAAGAGGGAAAAGTGAACTTCACCCGAGCTCTGCCTCACGCTCGTCTTTCACTCTGGTTACTGGATCTTAGTGGTATTCTGAGTCCTGGGGGAAACTAACTTTCCCTCACAAGCAGTATTCAGTAGCCCCTGGAAGGTTTATGTGTTTCTCTTTCTCCTATACAGTGGGCACTATTGCCCCTTTGGGGACATCCACCAAGAAGGCTTACTTGGCATTAGAGCAGTGTCTGACTTCATATTTATCCAGCCTCATCTTCACTCAAGGTGTGCTGAGTCTGTAAAGTGACTCATGCCTGGAAATTGGACACAAGCCATGACTTTAGCATGTTGGCTCTAGCCTGGTTGTGTTCTTTGGATCTTCTAGGTAATGAGCATCTTTAGGGAGCTGCCAGTTGAATTTATTGCTTAAGAACTTAAGATTAATTTATCACTACCAGATGTCTCTCTCCCAGCCGTTCCCCATGATCTGATCTGTAAACATGCCCTGTTGCCTGGTAGTGTAACCATTATCGTTTTGCTTCTTAGGGATTAATTGCCACCACCTGGGCTCGGTCATGCCTGACTCTGCCAATCCCCATGGGGACATTGAAGCTCACTTCAAAAGCATTGCTTTCTGCTAGCATTCCTAGACCGGAAAAACAAGTCGGCATTACTCTTTGTAGAATATTCCCTCTTCCTTGTGAAAGATTAAGATGAGCCTTGTGGGTTTGCAAAGACAGTGTTTCCAAATTGTCTTTTACTATGATCTACAGAAAGAATACATTTTAAAATATGGTCTGTGCTGCTATAAACATTCGAGTGCAGATGTCTTTTTTATAGAATGTCTTTTGTTCTTTTGGGTAGATGCCCAGTAAGGGGATTGCTGGATCAAATGGTAGATCTACTTGTAGCTCTTTGAGGTGTCTCCATATTGCTTTCCACAGAGGTTGCGCTAGTTTGCAGTCCCACCAGCAGTGTAGGAGTGTTCCTATCTCTCCCCATCCATGCCAACATTTATTGTTTGGGGACTTTTTGATAAAGGCCATTCTCACTGGGGATAAGTGATATCTCATTGTGGTTTTGTAGCAGCACAATTCACAATTGCAAAGATGCGGAAACAATCTAAGTGCCCATCAAAACATGAGTGGATTAATAAAAGGTGGTATATGTATACCATGGAGTACTATTCAGCTACAAGAAATAACGGTGATATAGCACCTCTTGTATTATCCCGGATAGAGCTGGAACCCATTCTACTAAGTAGAGGTATCCCAAGAATGGAAAAACAAACACCACATGTACTCACCAGAAAATTGGTTTTAACTGATCAACACCTAAGTGGGCCATATAGGAATAAAATTTATTGGGCATCAGGCAGATGGGAGGGGGGAGAAGGGGATGGGTATATACATACATAATGAGTGTGATGCGTACCGTCTGGGGGATGGACATGCTTGAAGCTCTGACTCAGGGAGGGGTGGTAAGGGCAATATATGTAACCTAAACATTTGTACCCCTATAATATGCTGAAATTAAAATAAAATATGGTCTGGCATATAGCTATCTATTTTGGCATCAATAGCTATCTATAAAATTTCTAAAACCATTTTGGAAAGCTTCCCGTCTCCGGGAAGGGAATATTCTACAATGCCGTCTTCAGAATTAGACAAGGCAGACGATACAAAAGTAAGGACCTCCCCAAGGGCAGAATCAAGAACCACTTCCAATGTGCAGAGGAGAGCCTAGTTGAAGAACATTTCCTAACTCCAAGGCAGAGGATTATGGGAACATTTTTTCTAGAATGATTTCAGAATTTATAAGACCGATGTCTGTGTGCTTCTCATTCTTCTCTTTTTCAATTATGTGGGTTGACTGTGGTTATCTTGTTCCTGTCCCAACATTGTATCATTGTATGTTGGGAAGGGGGCAGAAAATTTGTCCTTCTAGCACGCAAGTCTCCAAATAAGGATAATTCAAATGTGAACTTGATGTAGATCGCAAGATCCTAGATATTGAGCCTAATGCTGTAATCGGATGAGATTTGGGCACTCTTGGCATGTTGGTTAGATTAACTTGCAGGTGGAAAGAACATGAATAATTATGACTAACAGGTGGGCTGTAATAGTTTTTGTTACTGTTTACCAAATACTCTTCTCTTCCTACAATGAGCAGAAGTGACTTCCCCTTCCCATGAATATGGAGCCTGACCATGTTGCCTTGATTTGGCCAGTGGGATATTAGCAAAATTAATGAAAGTAGTAGTTTTATTATTTTGTTTTTTGAGACAGGGTCTTGTTCTGTTGCCTGGGCTAGAGTGCAGTGGTGTCATCATAGCTCACTGCAGCCTTGAACTCCTGGGCTCAAATGATCCTCCTACCTCAGCCTCCCGAGTAGCTGGGACTACAGGTGCATGCCACGATGCCCAGCTAATTTTTCTTTTTTCTCTTTTGTAGAGATAGAGTCTTGCTATGTTGCTCAGGCTGGTCTTGAGCTCCTGGCCTCAAGTGATCCTCCCACCTCAGCATTCCAAAGTGCTGGGATTACAGGTTTAACCTACCGTGCCTGGCTGCACGCAGTAGTTTTGAATGTGTTTGTTCACTTGGGCTTGTCTGTCAAGGGTTTCTGCCTTTACTCCTGAGAAAAGCGTGGCTTGGGGAGTTGCTCCTCTTAGGAGGATGAGCGATGTGTGGAGCAGACTGGATCCAATCTGCTTCGTGGAACCAAGCTACGCTTAAGACAGACAAATCCCAGCTGATCCACCGATGCATGATTACAAACAGTGCTTACCATTTGGAGGGTGGCTTGTTATGCAGCATAATTATGGCAACAGGAAACTTACACAGTGACCAATCCATGGGTATAAGAAAAATGTGATGGCGGCACCAATGGATTCAGTACCATAGCATCTTCCTGATTTCTGAATTGTAGCTATGATGTTGTGATCTTTGAAGCATATTCCATGGGGAACCTCCTCACTGTGGCTCTTCCAGTGATTTTGTAAGGTACAAATTATCTGCATGCTATCCTTTCAAGTACCTAGAGGGATTCTATTTTCTGCACTGACTCATCAAAGTTTTTCTTTGACCTAGTCTCTGACTGATCCTTCATCATTTTCTGCCTCACTCTCTATGTTATAGCCACGTTTCTATTTCTAGTCCTCAAATATGCCACACCTGGTCCTGCATTAGGGGACCTTGACTTGATGTTCTCACTGCCCCAAAATAGCTTTCCACTGGATGTTCACCAAGCTGGCCTACCCGTCTGAAACAGACTGTGTGTCACTTAGTTTTTCATCACCTTGTTTGTTAGCATAGGATTCGTTCATACCCAATAGCTCCTTCCTTTTTAATTGAGAACACTCCTACGAACATCAATCTCGTTTAACTACGTAATAGAGAGACTTGTGATTACATTAATATCTATTAGCAACTTGTTTTGTTCGTTGTTAAAAGCCTTGGAAATATAATTTGAACAAAGATGTTTTAGAATACTGAAGTCTTAAGAAATTTTTGCTCTGTTCTGTGTTCTGTCTTTGGGGGAAAAGCTCTCATTCTGACTGTTTTTCATTAATCTGCTTCACCGGTTGTAACTGACACCCCTGCATTCCTAAAAAGGGTAAGTGTCTAGGGTTTGCGTTATTAAATCAGAAAATAATTGACGCTCTCCTCTTCCCCAACACGTGTAAAAGGTGAGAGGAATCTAAGACCTGCTAGATCTCACAATTTAAGAGGGGGGGATGTGTATTAAAGTCTTTTCTCATTTAAATAGACAGATTGAATCCTCGATTCTAGTTGTCCCAAACTAATCTTGATATGCTTATGTGAACTCAAAATCTTATTGTTTTCTTCTTTTTCTGTTTTTATTATTTTCTTATTTTTGCTTAGACTAGTCTCCATAACAATTATTGTTTCTTTAAGCTAGTTATATAGATCTGGATTTTATTAGTAGCTAGAAACTGGAGATAGAAAACTCTTCACCATGGTTACCTCAGATGTGTGGAATTAGGATAGTGGAACTGAGACAGTGTTTAATTAATTAGTTAATTAAGAGACAGGGTCTCACTCTGTCACCCAGGCTGGAGTGCAGTGGCGTGATCAGAGCTCACTGCAGCCTCGAACTCCTGGGTTCAAGTAATTTTCCCACCTTGGCCTCCCGAGTAGCTGGGACCACAGATATGCATCACCATGCCTGACTAACTGTTAATTTTTTTTGTAGATACAGGGTGTCGCCATGTTGCCCAGGCCGGTCTCAAACTCGTGGCCTCAAGTGATCCTTCTGCCTCTGCCTCCCAAAGTGCTGGGATTCGTAGTCATGAGCCACTGCACCTGGCCTCAGTGTTTATTTTCATGTGTTAAAATAAAAAGAGTATTTCTTTTTAATTTCAAACAAATTTTAAAATAGGGAACATTTTACTTCTAGGGATCACAGTCTCCTGTCGTCGTGTGGGGACCATCTCATCGATCATTCGCACACTCAATTTATTTTAAGACAACTCATCCATCACTGCAATCCTCCCGCCTCCGTTCAGGTCCACGTTTGCACACACACACACACACACACACGCACGCTTTTGTATTCATCACCTTTGCCTCACGTCAGTTTCACAGAGACAAGAAAACTGCGGCCCCATTTCATTCTGCAAATATTTTGGGGGCAAGAGAAAGGACAATCTGGCTAAAATTCTAGGTCAACATTTGGGGGCTACTAGGGGTTGAGGGATCGGACCCTTCAAGGCAGCCAAAAAAGAGAGATGGTGTTTGCCTGGAGACTCTTTACTGGGCGGACACAGAAATCAGCAAGCAGGCACGGGCGCTATGGGAGGCCCTCGTGGCGTTCTTGCTCCCTCCGTCTCGCCAAAGCAGCTGGAAGAAGTCAGAATCAAATGGGGATTCCCATCTGTTGAGCCTCTACTTTCTTCTTCTTTCATTCACGCTCATCTTTGCTTTCCTCTCTATACGCTTTGGACTCCATGTTTATCATGATAATCTTTCTTTGGAACACACTCCATCCTCAGCCGTCTGTTCTACCACACCCCCCGAAACACTCACCTGGAAACAAACCCGAACATCCATCGCCTTTCTCAGGGCGATCCCTTGAGCAGCTGTATGCTGTGGTGGGAATCTCACGATTTAGTCTGCGACGATTATTAACTTGTGATCCCCAACCGTGCTGCGTGTCATCTCGCGACTCACCTTCCACTTCCCCCTGTGCTCTGAGCTGCCTTCCCTCTGGCCATCAATTTCCTTGGCTCCCACGCCATGGGCTGGTCACTGCCACAGCTCACAGCTTCTGCCTTTCTCTCGCTCTCCCCTCCCCGCCCCCCTCTCTCCCGCATCCCTCTTTCACTCTCTCTCTCCCCGCCCTCAATTCCAGAAATTTCTCTTCCCCCTCATCCTTCCTGTCTTGCTGTCACTGTCTCTGAGCACTGCACCATAATTTGTAGTCTCCGCTGTCCTGTGATGACCCAGTTTGAGTGCATCGCCAGCTTCCTGCTAGAACCCTGCAGAAAATACAATAAAAACTCTCTCAACTTTGAATTCCCCCAAATCCAAGAATTTGCTTATGCCTGTACTCACCCACTTTTGCTCACATTTTGTAACAATGGAAGACCCATTCCTGCCAAAGACGGCTCTACTCCCTTGGCCGGGTATTGTCCAATCTCTTCCCACTTTCTGAGAGTCTTCCCTCCGATAGTCACATCCTCTCCACTGGTTCTTTTCCCAAATGGTCCAATATGGTGCCATGTTCCTCATTAGGCATATGCACAAACACATACGTCTATGTCTGTGTATGTGTACTTACATGTGAACTTATACACATGTGTTTATATCTATGTTTATATCTGTACATCTATGTATCTATCTCTTGGTCATCTATATCTTATATAAAAGTTCATTCTCCTGTAGAACTTATGGTCCTGTTTAACAGCCACCTTTTTCTCTAGTTTTCTTTTTCAAGACAGGGTGTCACTTTGTTGCCTAGGCTACAGCGCAATGATATCTTCGTAGCTCACAGCAACCTCAAACTCCTGGGCTCAAGTGATCCTCCTGCCTCAGCCTCCTGAGTAGCTGGGACTACAGGTGCACATCACCAAGCCCGGCTAATTTTTTTTAAAACGTTTTTTGTAGAAATGGGGGTCCCACTATGTTGCCTAGGCTGGTCTCTAACTCCAGGACTCAAGCAATCCTCCTGCCTTGGCATCTCAAAGTGCTGGGATTACAGGAGTGAGCCATTGTGCCTGGTCTCTACTTTCTTAATCACTGGCCTTGTACTTTCATTTCTTTAAGACCCAAACTTCGGAAGACAGTAGGCTACATACTTTACGTGCAATTGTTTACTGCCCATTAGCCCTGAAAATAACTTCATTCTGGCTTTTATCTCCACAACTCTATGGAAATTGATCTACTCAATACATTTAATATGTTCAAACACAATGGACATCTTGCAACTATTATATATTATATAAACTTACAACTAATATATATGTAATACACACTATGGATATTTACAGATCTTACTTGATCTCTTACATCACTTATAGACCATTGATCACTCCTCTTTTTACTGAAGACACCTCTTTCCTTGAAAAACATGATATTACCTGCTTCTTACTATCTTCTTTTCTCCCTGGCTTCCCCTTCTTATTTTGGAACTTTCTCCTCTATAAACTATAAATTTCAGAGTAACTCAAGGCTGTTTTTTAAGACCTCTTCTCTCCTGACTCTATACTCTCCTAGAGAAACTGCACTCATACTTTCGTATCAAATACCATTTGAAGTATTTATTGGTGAAATCATCTTTTAGTCTTCCTTTAAAATACAGAAAAAAAAATGGAAAGGTATAGCTGAAGCAAAAATGTCAAATGTGGACGGTTAAACTTGGGTGATCAGTGCATGGGCACCCGTCATGCTGCTATACCATCCTCTCTGTGTTTGGGCATATTTGAAAATTTTTGTAGTTAACAAGTGAAAACAAGATGATAAAATTAAATATCATTTCTATCCCAAGGATTCCCATAATTGTGTCCCTGACCGATATATCTCTTCCAAACTCTACGACTGATCATAAAGCTGTCTCCACGGCATCAGTCCGTGGATGTCCCTTAAATACCTCAAACGGAAAGGCAGAAATGGAACCACCACCTCCCCCAGCCTATGCACCCCTAGCTTGCTCCCTGTCCAGAATGTAGCTTCTCAGAATGGGGCCACAAAAGCCATGGCGTGGCTCGCTCCACAGCTGGGAATTCTTTCTTAACTCCTCCCTCCCCACTGCCAATTATATTTAGTCACTGTATTCTGTCCACTTTTCCTCCTTTGCCTTCAGATTTGGACTCTTGTCCATCTCCCCGGTCACCACCAATGCCTGGGTCACTACCATCGCCCATGTGGGCTCTTGGGAAACCTAACCACATGGCCGTCCCTCTTCCCATTTACTCTCCACCCAAAGCCAAAGCAATACGCCTTGTAATTAAATTTGATTATATCTAGATCCTGCTTCCTTAACACTTCTCTCTGACTTCTCTTTGGACCAATAGCATTTACACAACTTTAGCCTTCTATTGCTAGTTGCTAGCATGCCCAGCCTCTGGCTCCCCACGGACGTACGATGGACCAGCCCCTGTGTCCTTCCCTTGACTTGTACGATGCACCCAGCTCCTTTCAGCCTGTTACTCTTTCTCATGTCGTTCATATCTCTGCCCCTTTGAACTTCACTCTAATCTGTGACCTCATCAGCCCCTGTATTCCCAGCTCAGGTACCCCCTCAGTTACTCCTTTTTACCTGTTTTCAAAATATTTGAATGCATTTTTTTTCATTCTTTGGCCAAGGAATGGAATGCATTTTGAACAAACTTTATTTTTTGGAGCAATTTTAAAAGTGCACAGAGGGTACAGTGATTTCCCCTACATCCTGCCCCCCCCCCCCCCAGCTACAGCCTCCCACGTTATCAACATTTGTTACAATTGACACATCACCCGAAGTCCATATACATTTTTTTTAAGGACCTAATTTTAAACAGATAGCAAGAAAAAGTGCTGAGGCTAGAATATAGGTCTCTATGTTAAAACCCCATAATTCCTAATCAAACCCCAAGTTATTTAGGGTCAAAGCCCCTTCAACTCACATCTCAGAAAAAAAAACCTTTTAGTGAGCATCTTACCTCCTCCTCTGCCAACAAAAACTATAGGTTCTTTCCGATGAGGATGGTTAAACTTGTTCACCCCGTCCCCCAGCCAATAATCTCACCATCAATCACAATATTTCCAAATTCCGTCCTTGTTAAAATTCCTGGTCAGTGAACACCATTTTTGCCCAGCTACATCCCCATCTTCTGTACAATCCCAGTAGACCATGTGTCTGTACCAAAAGGGAAACACGCATTTTGCAAAGTCTGCAGAGAAGAAAGAAGCAGTCAGATGAAGGAACCTTTCCATTTTGCACCTCCCCTTCGCCTCACCACACTTTCCCACTCAGACCACCTGCTCTGCCCTGTCCCACCGAAAGCACATGAGAGCAATGCTGGTGGGGGGCTGAGATCCACATCGCTTTAATGTTCTACTAAAAGATTTCTTTTCAAGATCATGAAATTGAAGTGCTCATAATGTATCTTTGGTGGCACGTGATTTTCTTACTGTCAGAATTGGCACATCCCTTGTTTTCACAACTTAATTGGCTATAGATTTCATTTTCAGAACTCTCTTGTGTCTCCCATCAAATCTCGGCCTCCAAGGCCAAGATTGCCGCCTTGAGGTGTTCAGAGCAAGCCCTCACCTTCTGTGGCGCAGTACTTCCAGTAGCCTTTGTAAATCTCATCTAATGAGCACCACTTGTGTCTTGCCTTGAACTTGATGCAGTCGTAGAATGTTTGGTTTTTATACTGGAATGGAAAAACACACTCCCCATCTAGAGAAAACAAAAATTCTTCATCTGTTTCTGGGAGTCTCCGTGGAGAGGTGATAGTGACTTTCCTTCTAGGGGCTGGTGCACTAGGAAATCAGAGGCAATACCTGTGGCTCTGTTGAAAACACACACACACACACACACACACACACAAAGGCACGCATACGTGGATTTTTGCTCTCCTTCAATATAAACCATACTTTCTACCCATAACTTGAGTTTCTAACTTAACACATCATAGAAAACCTTTTCAAGTAACTTTTGTAGCTCTAACGCCTCCCTTCAAATGCTGACTCATGTTCTGTGATATGGATTCATCGCAATTTATTCAATTTTTTCCACATTCAGATTTTTCCCCACTGTGAACATTCCATGCATTTAAACCCTTACATACTGAAGCATTTGTTTCCATAGACAGTAATCCCCAAGGCATGGTTACTAGGACAAAGCATATGCCAAGTTTTAACATTGATGGGAATTGCTATCTTAAAGGACAAGAGCAATTCGTCTTCCCTACCAACTGTGCTGTCTTACCTGAGTTTTCATCAGTATGAAGCATTTACACAACTTTAGAAGTGTTTATCTGCATAACAGATGAGTCCTGCCTTGCTTTAAAAGATCTCCTGGTCCTTACGCCATCCACATATTTTCCTATATTTTCTCCTTAAATTAAATGATTTTATTTCTTTTACATATAAATTTTTATTAAACAAGAATTTAATTTTGTATATGATGGAAGAAGGGGGTGCAACTTTATTTTTTCTGAACAGATATTCAATAATGACAGATTGATGAGAAAACAAACCACCTGTACATTTAAACATCTATACATTTAAAACCATATATTAAATTCTAATATATCCTGGGATCCATTTTATATTAAAACTCCATCCATAGAGTTTCTTAAAATTATTAGAGAGGTAGGATGGCATGGTGGTAAAACGAGCAGGGTCTGAGGCCAGCAAGCATCACGAAATATTTTTTCTTCTTCTTATTTGACTCTCCCTAGGCTAATACCATGCTGTTTATATTACAATATTTTATTAATAGCATATTTAAATGTCTGATGAAACAAATTATTTCTCTACCCCAACACTATTTTTGTTCATAATATTACTAATTATTATTGCATATATTTTCTATATGAATTTTAAAATCTGCTATTCCCTATTAGATTGGCAGAAATTAAAGAGTAGAAACATTCAGTGCTGGTGAAAGTTCAGGGTGACTTCTATTGCTCTGTTTTTATGAAACAGAGTCTGGCTCTGTCACCTGAGCTAGAGTGCAGTGGCATCATCATAGCTCACTGCAGCCTCAAACTCCTGGGCTCAAGCAATTCTTCTGCCTCAGCCTCATGAGTAGCTGGGACTACCGGCACACACCACTACATCTGGCTAATTTTTTTAGCTTTAGTAGAGATGGGGTCTTGCTCTTGTTCAGCCTGGTGTGGAACTCCTGGCTTCAAGCAATCCTTGAACCTTGGCCTCCCAGAGTGCTAGGATTGCAGGCATGAGCCACCTCACCTGGCCCTATTTCTCTCTCTCTCTCTCTCTGTTTTTAAAAATCTATTCACAAGGTACTTACATTACATTTCATTAAAGGAGAAAAAAATTTTTACCAGAAAAAAATCTCCAATTCCCCGACTTTTACAAAATTAAAAGAAAATATACCTTAATAGTAAAAGGTTTTTGATCAACTTACCTTTGACCTCTGCAAAATGAGTTATAGTTTCTGAAAAACAAAATTTGGAGCTAACATTTATTTTACTATTTTTAGACTTTAAAATTGGCTCTTATATAAAATGGAATTAAGTAAAAATGTTCGTTTGAGGAAAAGTGACATTGTTATTGCATTGTGTCTTCCACTCAAGAACATGGCATGATCTTCAAGTTTTCAGAATTTGTTTTATACTCTTCAATGTGATTTTCTTATTTACTTTATATAATTCCTATGCATTTCTTGCTTATTTAACTCCAAAGTGGTTTTTTTTGTCATTGATCTTAAATAGAATGTTCTCCCTTTCCATCAATGTCTAGTTGGTTCTTACCAGTATAGAGAAAAACTACTGACTGTTGTGTGTTTATCTTGTATTCAGCCACATAACCATATTCTCTTATTAAAACTAGTAATTTTTACTAGTGTTCCTAAGGATTTTAAAGCACACAATCATAAAATAATTTTTCGTATTATTTTTTATAGGCTTATAGATTTTTTCCTTTTATAGCATCACATATATTAGAAGCCCCCAAAGTAATGTTAAGTAGTACTGATGGCAATAGATAGCCATGACATTCAGATTAAGAATACTCATTCCAGCATGATTAGTATTAGTTAAAAATGTGAATCAATTAAAAAATATCAATTACTAAAGGAATTTAAAAACAAAATACAGCTTTATGATATCATATAGGCATTAATAAAGGTGAACATACAAATCGAGATGGAAAAATTTGTACTTCATTTTTAAGTGGCAAAAAGCACTTTCTATTTCATTGTGTTCTATAATATTTGATTTTTGCAACAGTAAAATTACATTCTGAGTTTATATGTAATGAAATAGTTAATCACTCACAAATATTAACAGTAAAATTGACAGTAAAATCATGATTTCTCTCAGTCTTTTTCCTTACCTACTTTTAACATGAAGCTTACTTACTTTATATATGAATACATAAAATAGTAGTTTTAATGAAAAATATGATTTCTTACCAGAAAAAAAGTATTCAATGATTTCACATTTTATTGCAAACCTTAAAAGGAAACTCTAATAAAAGTTTTTTGATCAACTCACCTATAGTTGGTGGAAATTCCTCTGAAAGACACAATTTTGAACAAACATTTGTCATTAGATTTAGCCTTTAAAATGAAAAAAGTGAAATTATTTCCCCAAATTCTAGTCCAATAAGAATAATAATATATTGAAGGTTATACATCAAAATTCAATGGTGCTTATTTTTAGTAGTGTGATTGTGGGTGATTTCTAATTTTTCCTTTTGTTTTAAAAGTACTTATAAAATAATATTAATGAATAGGATTAAAATAAAATTATTTAAAAAAAATTCTGGAGGCAAAAATAAATGACTATTTTCCCTACATTTTTCATAAAATGAACCATATTATAATAGGAAAACATGTTTTACCATTTCCCCATTTTCTGTTTTGGTTTGCTTTATTCTATTTCTTTTTTGTACTATATGGAAGGTACAATTTGAAGCAAACATTTACTTAACTGTCCTTTGCTTTTTTTAAATTTTTTATTTTATTTTACTTATTTATTTATTTCAGCATATTATGGGGGTACAAATATTATGGTTACGTACATTGCCCATGCCCCCACCCCCTCGATGTCCTTTGCTTTTAAAATGAGATTAAGTTAGTTTTGGCATCTCTTAAAGAAGGGTTTTTGCAGATGGACTTCATAGGTTTGTTGTGAGGATAATGAAAACATATGTCTAGGACCCTGCACAGTACACAGCACATAGCAAGCAGTTTTAGCATATGGTAACAATTTTATTGCAATGATAATGATTTCTGTTCTTACAATAATCGTTTGCTCCATTACCAGATAGAAGACTAATCCAAGTTGGCAAAAGATTTTCACAAACCATAGAAAACTACATCCATTAAAAATTGCTCCAGAATTTAAAGGAGACTTTGGTATTCAACAAATCTTGAAGTTACAGGAAATCTCAAAGAAAGTGCTAAGGCATTTCATAATAAATATTTAATAAAGTGTCTATTATTCACAGATCTTCAACTGCTCTTTTTTAATATCAGAATACAGGCAAGATCTTAATGGATATGTATTTGCTTATACATTTTGAGTAGCTTGCCAACGACGTGAAATATTTTTAAGAGATGGGAAGTAGTTTTATTGTTTTATTGTTGACAAGAGTGCAAGGGTAGGGAATTTTTAGCAACATGAACTACAGTCTAGGGAAGGTGAGTGAACTAACAGGAACCATTGGCATATAGGGAACTATGAGAAAGTCTCAAGCATGAAGGATTCTAGCAGGAGGATACATTTGGAACATAAATTGACAGTGCAGATAAAGAAATATACTTTCTCAGGGTCTTTAGTTCAAATCTCAGTTCTCACTTGCTAGCTATGTGACCTTGGACACATGATCCAGCCCATCTGTGCCTCAGATTCTCTTCAGCAAAATGAAGGGCAACCATTGAACCTGCCTCTTGGGATTGTTATGAGAAACAAAAGGATTATGCATATAAAATACTTAGGATAATGCCTATGACAAAGAAAGCACTTGATAGCTTACAGCTGCTATTGTTATCAACAATGTTGTAATAACTGAAATATTATCATCAACATCTTCATCATTAGTACCATGAGATTCAGGCTGGTCTTTGGGAAGGCTCACTGGTGTTTCTGATATGGGACATTACAGGCCTTTTATTTTTATCACCTCTTCTCATTCATACCTGAATTCAACTATTAGAGATTCATGCCTTTGGTATTGCCACTTCCCAAATGGAACCCTTCCCCCAGGAGGGAAAAATAAGGATGATACGTCTGGGGCGCTGAACATCTTCTATATACTGGGCACTATGTTTTATTTAACTTATGAGAACAGTTTTGGGAGGCAAGCATTATTTCCATCATCCTACAGACAAAGCTCAGAAAAGCTAATTAAGCTCTGTGGTATTACCAATTTGAGTCCCCCGTGGATGGGATGGTTCAATGGGACATAATGACCCAAACCCTAGCAAGGCTCAACCACTTACCAACCATCTGCCCTCAGTTTGCTCAGCTGTAAAACGGGGAGAGACCATTAGGATGTCGAGTCCTTCTCAGTTTGAATATTCTAATATTCCTGGAGTGGGAGAAACCGCTTGATAGCTTTACTTTTTTCCTTAAAGCATCTCTTCTCAACCATTGTTCCTTTATGTGCCACTAAATCTATAATATTTACCTCCCCCTTCTTAGAACTTGAACTTTTTCTTTTGGCCATTTTGCATAATTCCCAATGAGTGATTTTATGTAAAGGCAATTTAATTTAAAATCAGCATGTACTTAGTTATATACTAAATCTTTGTTATAAAGTTCATTTAATTGAGTCTTTATGAATAGTCATAATTTTAGAATGAAATATAATATAGAATGAATTATGGAATAAATACGGAATGAAAAATTGTATTGCTCCCAAACAGCAGCTGATGCATGATGCTTAATACCCATTCAAATTAGGTAAGCTGCAAAAGCCTAATTTAACGACAAATAAATTTATGAATGTCTTGTTTGGTTACGAGAACACATACATAATGCAAATTGCAGCTGTATCTCATATTAAAGCATTAAAACTCAATAAAATCTGTGTTCATAACGAGTTCATCAATTTTGTATATTATACCTAGAAGAGCAATGACTTTCATTTTCTATTTACTATGAATATTTTATTAATGACTGTTTTGCTGTTTGCTCATGTTTATTCATTTCACAAGTTTATCTTTCAGCCAAATGCTTGTGGCTGCCATGGTAGACTGAAATGAAAACTTTTACCGTAGTCACATATTACTTAAAGAAAACCCATAATGTACCAGTGCGGTGGTTCAGAAACTTTGTTGCATATTAGAATCACCAGCTGAAATTAAAAAAATCCTGATGCCTTCTATTTCTGGGTATATACACAAAATAATTGAAAGCAGAGACCCAAACAAGTATTTGTACACCGACGTTCATAGTAGCATTATTCACACTAACCAAAAGGCAGAAACAACCCAATGTCCGTGGTGAGATGAATGGATGAACAAAATGTGGTACGTCCATACAATGAGGTATTATCTAGCCTTAAAAAGGAATGAAATTCTGATACATGCCACAGCATGGATGAACCTTGAAGACAATAGACTAAGTAAAATAAGCTAGACACAAAAGGACAAATTTTGCATGATTTCATTTATTTGAGGTAACTGGAATAGTCAAATTCATAGAGACAAAAAAGTAAAATGGTGATTTCTAGGGGCTGGAGGGAGGGAGGAAGGGGAGTTATTGTTTAATATTGTTTAATGGGTATGGAGTTTCAGTCTGTAGATGGTTGCACGACAATGTGAATGTACTTAATGCCACTGAGCTGTACACTTAAAAATGGTTACAATGGTAAGTTTTATACTATATATATCTTACTATTATTAATAAAAAAATCCTGATGTACAACTTGTACCCCAAATCAATTAAATCAGAATGTCTATGGGTGGGCAATTTTTAAAAGAGCTCCAGTAATTCCAATAAGCTGCAGAGTTTGGCTAACCACTGGACTGATGGCTAAAAACACAAAGCAAAGGCAATTATAATGTGGACATATGACAAGTCAAAGGAAAGCATAATAATTCTGCAGACTTACCTCAAAATTACCTTCACTCGTTTTGTAAGTTGTGCTTATTTAATTAAATCCTTATGTACATGTCATGATATCTCTGGTACTTTAAGAGCCAAGGTCAGAGAAAATATGGTGTGCTTATACCCATTTCAACCTTTTTATTTACTGGGGGAAAGAGCCAACCCATACCCTCATGGTGTTTGTTTTTTTTTTGGTGGGAATGCTGAAATTGGTGCACTTTGGGGACAGAGTTGGAGAAATACACAGTGATGTCGTGGTATTGAAGGAAGGAATAAAATAGAACCAAACTACAAGGCATGAACAAAGACTTCCATGGCCAGGGATCTCCAAAACCACCTCAGTTTCCGTGATTCCCTAGAGGGACTCACAGAATCCAGAAAAGCCATCATAATCATAGTTATGATTTATTACAGTGAGGGATGAAGATTAAAACCAGCGAAGGAAAAAGACGCATGGCACAAAGCCCAGCAGAGACCAGGTGCAAGCTCCCAGCTGTCCTCTCCCTGTGGAGTCTCGTGGACAGTGCCCCCTTCTCCCAGGAATGACGTGTAAGAGTACACGGAAGTATTGCCAACTAGGGAGGCTCCCCGGAGCCCCAGTGTCCGGGATTTTTCTTGGGTCACGCAAGCCTGTGAGGCAGGGAACGGGCAGGCACTGCTTCAGACACCGCCTGATTGAGTCAGGAAGTCTCAAAATTGTGTTTCAATTTACCCTGATCAAAACAAGATGGAGGCAGAACAGGTTCCAACTGGTTAGAACCAAGATGGTGGAGAAGTTGAGCAGTTCTTGACCTTAAAGCTTCATTGTACACCTCATTACCATAAAAGTTTCTAAGGAGACCTCCCACTTCCATCATGAACCCGATGCCATGACACTTCCTGTTTGACCATATTTAGTTAAAAAGAGGGTGTCACCCTAATTCCAGGAAAATACCACCCCTTTCCAAGAAATAACATGAATATTCCTCCCCGTGTTTAGCATCTAATTAAGCCATTGCTTAAATAACGGGGCAAAAGGAACCACAGGGCTGGTTCTCTTCTGCAGGGAGAACTAGCCTCTGCTTTGTTGGTGGTGTGGACTTTCTATACTTTCTGGATAAATCCCGCTTCCACTTTACACTGTTGGCTTGCTCCTGAATTCTTTCTTGCATGAAGCCAAGGACTCTCTTGGACTTTGAGTGGCTCCCAGCATTGGGAGTCACATTCCTGACAGCTGGACTACTCACATGACTGACCTTAGTCACTCAGTCTCTCCCATCTCCAGAGGTTTAATTCACACATTTGTGACCCAAGGTCCCCACCATAAAACGTAGTGTCAGCATGGACTGTCTGGTGGGGTCCAAGACCCCAGATAAACAAAGACACTCTTATCAGGCAGAACATTCCTAGGGCTAAGAGGTTACCTCTGAGGAGCTGGAAAAGGGCCAGACCCTTTTTTGAAATGTGCAAGGTTTGGACAACACAGGTCTGTTGAGTTAACCCTTTACTGCACACATCCTAATGCCTCCCATGAAAAGCCAAAGCCACATGGTTCCAGTGTGTAGAGAAGACCTCAGGAAGAGGGGGTCTGCATTTACTCAGCCAGTTTATCAACCACTCAGGTGGACAACAAATATGTGTTGAATACCTGCTCTGTGCCCAGTATAGTGCTAGTTCTGGGGTACCAACCAGAGGAGTGGTTGAAAAGGTGGGCTCTGGACTACATAAACCAAGGTGGAACTCCAAGATCCACGGGCTCATCCGGAGTTAAGCTTGTGTTTCTTCTTCTGAAATATGGGGAATATAATTGTATCTACTTCCTAGATTATGTTGAGTTCATTCAGCATGAATTCTATAGTGAAACTATCAGGAAGTCAATTTGTTTTTAAGGATCATGGTAGGCCTGAACTCATGGATGGAGAGATACAGACAGACAAGTACAATATGGCCTTCTGCTGTGATTGTAGAAGAACAGGTGCCACCGGGTAAGTGTTGAATGCAACATCATCGTAGCACAAACACAGTGCATGATCATCCATGCTATATGATTATAACGTGAGTTCCCACTCAAACATTCCTCTCTGATTAACACTGGAGATTCTTTCTGCCATCCACGTGGGGGATCAATGGCCTGTGAATGGTGCGATGTTGCAAGTACAAGGCAAATGCAAATCAAAAGGTCTGCAAAGTGAAGCTGCTCATCTTGTGAAAGATGCAAGATTTTATGAGTTTAATAAAAGCAATATTGGACAAATGAGGATCTGGCTCATCATGATCAGCTAAAAAATGATAAAAGATAAGACATCGCCTAGGGTGACTCCATAAATGCTTCAAAAAGAAATTTTTCTTTGGATTCCAAAGGATTAAGATCAGCCCCTAGAACTATTCAATATGGAGGCGGAGGTCGATAAGCTGGAACTGATGAGCACACTGATTCCCTCCCTGGCAGTCTCTTCCCTTGTTGTAATAGCCCTCAGTAAACGCTTGAGATGAAAAGCCATGAGATGTTCCAGAAAGCTGACTCTGATTTGGATTACATTCAATACAGGCTGGAATATGAAATCAAGACTAATCATCCTGATTCAGCAGGCGAGCTGACACCACTGACTGAAGAAGAGAAAACTGCAGCAGAGCAATTAAAATCTCATATGCCAGACGTATGAAGAAATGGACTTCCAAAATTGAGAAGAAATCAATTCCATGGCTCACATAGTTTAAAAAAAAATGTTGCTGCCCACTACTTCTAAGTCCAAATGCCTGCTATTCAAGAATTTCTTTCTAGATTGTTATTGATTCTCTACATGTGCACTCTAGGTTAAGTATAAGAAGTAGTTGCTTGCAATAAATAGAAAGGAGAAATTAAAATTCAAAAAAAAAAAGATCAGCCCCTAAAAATTAATGCAGTCCTAGACTACTTGTACACAGGTGGCTTTCTTCATGACCCTTTAGTGAACGTCTGGAACAGAAGAGAAAGATGCAACCTGGGAAATCATATGATCTTGTCAAAAAAGTTCTGCCTCCCGATTCTTTTTATTCTCAAGAATTCACCTTTGATAATAATTTAAACTAAATTCTTTTAAAATACAAGCTTTTAAAAATACCCTTATTTGAAAACATTGAGTCTCATTTGTTCAGATAAACTTTAATTAAATTGTTTTAAATTTACCATGAAATTTTGATCCTTGGATTTCTCCAGGACCAGTTACCTTCATGTACTAAAATAAGTCTTAAAAGTGCTTTTATGTAGAGGGTCAGTTCAGGGCCTCATGTGTGGGGTTGGCAGGTTATTAATGGAGTACCATTCACATCGTGAAAATCACAGATGTGCATATTGATTAATAAAATTTTCCAACAATTAGAGATAAATTTTCTTTTTTCTTCTTTTCTTTTTTTTTGAGACAGGGTCTCACTATGTCGTCCAGGCTAGAGTGCAGTGTTGTCATCACAGCTCACAGTAACCTCAAACTCCTGGGCTCAAGTGATCCTCCTGCCTCAGCCTCTTGAGTAGCTATAAGACTATAGGCCCACACCACTGTACTGGTTAATTTTTATATTTTGAGTAGAGACAGGGTCTCGCTCTTGCTCAGGCTTGTCTAGAATTCTTGGCCTCAAGCGATCCTCCTGCCTCGGCCTCCCAGAGTGCTAAGATTACAGGCATGAGCCACCTCGCCTGGCTGGAGATAAATTTTCTTGGAGAATGGGTTCCTAGCCTATCCTTATCGATATAGCAAATTAAAAATGAAAACAAACCTGCAGCCAGATATTACTTAACTGCTCTTTTAAGAAGACTCCAAAAAGTTCAATATTATAGTTGGCCTAATTTGGATGAAGGAGGATGTTAGAGTCAAAAGAATATGGGCTTGGGGTTCAGCCAAAACCAGTCTGACACCTCTACCATTTATTACCAGGGGAACTTTAATGTTGGAATCTCTACTTTTTTATTTCTAAAACAGGTATAATAAAGTGGAACCAGTCAGGATGTGCCAGGTCGTGCTGCAGTAACAAACAATCCCAAAATATCAGCGGAATAACGGCAACAAAAGTGCGTTGTCGTTCCTCCACTTTTGCCTTGGTCCTAACTGCCCTTCCTTTACAAAGCAGCCGGAATAACCCTCCTAAAATGCAAATTCCTGCTCTAAAGTCCTCACTGGCTCCCACCAACTGTCAGGCCTTGAACTGACAATTACACTGGCCTGCCATTGCCAATCCACGCAGCACAGTTGGTGGTTGTAGGCTGAGAAAGGCAGAGAACCGAGACCCTAGATATTCCCTCAGTCCCTTCTGGTCTTAACATTGTGGGATTCCAGTTATCGCCTGCTTCCTTATAAATTATTTTTCTAACTATAGCAAAGATCTTGGAACACTCACGGTGCAGGAATGGAAACTGGGGCAGCCACTCTGGAATACAGTATGGAAGTTCATCAAAAAGTTAAAAAGAGGACCACTGTGTGGGACAGTCATCCCACTCCTGGGTAAATAACCACAGGGAGTGAAATTAGGGTCTCAAGGAGATATCTGTATTCCCACATCACTGCAGCATTTATCAACCTAAGTGTCTGCTGATGCATGAACAGATAAAGAAAATGTGGTCTGTACCGACCATGGGATATTTTTATGCCTTAACAAAAGCAGGAAATCCTGCCGTTTGCAATGACTTGGATGAATCTGGAGGACAGTACGCTGGGTGAAATAAACCAGTCGGAGAAGGACAAATATTGCATGATCCCACTTACAGGAGGAGTACGTTAGAGTAGTCAGACCCACTTTGTGAATATTAACTGCGACATCCAAAGCCCCACCCTGCCCCTTTAATACTGCAATAGTACTTGCCACCCAGTACTAGTAGTGTCACCTACCCTAACTCATTTAATCCTCCAGCCTCCCGGGCACGCAGCCAGAGTCATTACTCTCCTGTTTCAGATGTGGGAACTCATGGACAGCTGAGGCCCAAAGCCACCCTCAAGGTCACAGACGAAACTGGGTTGGAACTGGGAGCGGCTGGAGGGGAAACCCGACTCCAGCCAGAGCTTGCCCTGCCGAGCAGGGTGTGAGCGAGGGGGAAGGGGAGGCCTGGGTGACTTGGGGGGTTGGTGCTCAAGGGCTCTCAGCTGTCACCCTCCTCATCCCCATTAAATAGTAAAGGCTCTTGCAATGCAAGATTCACATTTTAGCACCGACCTTTGCTGAAATTAAATGAGCAATCCTACCCCTCAGGAACTTGAAATGCTAACTGGCAACGGGTGACAACCCCAGGATTTTGGGTTCACAAACCAAGTCGGTGTCTGCCCACCTCTCTGCAAGGGACCCCTCTCCCATGTAATCCTCAGACAACGCAAAAGTTTGGAACAGAGGGGAAATTCCATTTTGTACACGGCGAATTTCTAAGCAGCTCTGGAACAAGATCACTTAAGTGAGCCCTCTGTGAATTCTTGCCAGTCAGTCACTTTCCCTTTCTCGGGCCAGGCATGCAGATGATTTAGCGTGTGCCGCCCATGATCTGTGTCATCCTCTGTGCACTAGACTGCGCACTCACTGAGGAGAGATACTCACGCCACTTAATCTCTGCACCCCGTGCACCTAGCAGATCCCAAAGCCACCACGTCACTGCTTCAAAAATGCTAAACTGCAATGCTTCCCACCGTCTAACGTCTCCGAAATCAGACTTCCCCTTATTCGTGACAGCATCTTATTACCAAGATCTGCAAGCCATTCTGCTGTGGGGACAAAGTCATTATTGCCTGCACTGAATACGACCAGCATCAGAAACTCACAGCACCCACCGCAGTTCGGACAACGACAGGTGCTGTTGACTTCCAGGAAGCAGATGCCAGAGATCGGGGGAGAGGGTGGCAGTGAATACGCGACAGTTCTGAAGATCAAAGGTAGACTAGCACCACATCGTTGTAAGTGCAGGCTAAGGTGCCCAGCACCAAAGGGTTTTTATTCTCTTATGCATTATTTTGAGGAATGCTTCATTACTAAGGCTCTGGATAGCACAGAGCTGATATTATTCAGAAAAATCTGATGTCAATAACTCAGGAGGCCAGACATTGAAAGTGGAGAAGCTTTAGGACCATCTTAACCAGCTTCTTTGACAGAGTCTCACTCTGCTGCCCGGGCTAGAGTGCCGTGGCGTCAGCCTAGCTCACAGCAACCTCACACTCCTGGGCTCAAGCCATCCTCCTGCCTCAGCCTCCCCAGTAGCTGGGACTACAGGCATGCGCCACCATGCCCGGCTCATTTTTTCTGTTTTCAGTAGAGACGGGGTCTCGCTCTTGCTCAGGCTGGTCTCAAACTCCTGACCTCAAGCGCTCCTCTCATCTTGGCCTCCCAGAGTGCAAGGATTACAGGCATGAGCCACCTCGCCCGGCCAATATTCTTTTTTAAATGTACGTAAAAAGTGATGTATGATTGAAAAAAACAAACCTATGGCAAAGTCAAAAAGTGTTATTTTTCAGTAAGTGTAAAGTCAAAATCCTAGCTGATAAGAAAGCGGTGGTCATAGTTACACTGAGGGCATGTTTTCCTTTTCCTTTCTTTCCTTTTTTTTAAAAAAAACATCAGCACTGTGTTTTATTTCTTCTTTTAATGCAAAGATGTCCTGAAAAACATTTAAAAGAAATATATGCAAGGTCATTGTTCTTGGCTCTTCCTTAAAAAATTGTTTTCATGACCATGCAGAATCCTCATCAAACATGTAAGAAATGCATCCATAATGAAATCTCTTCTTATATTATCACTTTATTATTGCTAAAGGCAACATGACTTTGGTAAAGGAATAAAACAGACTTTACAAAAATTAGTTTTTTTTTCAAAACCTCTACAGAAGGCGTTTAAAATATCTTAAAGGACGACACATGGTTATCAAGTACTGCGACTCCTGTGAACAGAATTTTCCAATTTACATTCTCATTCTTTCATTGTTATAGCTGGACTTTCTCATTTTTTTTAAAGCTTATCGATGGATCATTTTTTTATTGTTTTGTTTTTTTACATAAAGATACCTGAAAGATAGAGCATCTTTTTCTTTCTTAGGGTACCCGAAGGAAGGGTGACTCTTACCCCCCTCGGCATCTCGGGTTTGATTACATAGAGCAGATATGTGCTGCAAGACTCATGTTTAAAATGCCCAACCCCAAGCATGGCTACATTGTTCCTCACCGTCCTGCAGAAGACTGAGTACACCGCGAAGCAGGCAGAACCAAGTCAGCAGAGGGCCCCCGAGCTGGGCCATCGTCCTCCCTTCCGGGACTGGTGGTCGATAAGCTCATCTCCAAGATTTTATAGCCCTAGGAACTGGCCGATGTCTCCTCCCTCCTCCCCATTGCCTTTCCCCTCTTCTCCTCCTCCCCCTTCCTCCCTCTCCTCCTCCTTCATCCTTCCAGCCTCTCTCTCTGTCTGCTCCAAAGCTAAGCCTTGCATAGGAAGAAATACAGAAATAGCAACACTTAAAACAACTGACATTAACTACAGCCCAAGGGAGAGTCACAGCAGCAGTCACTGATTTATCTACCTCTTGGATCTTACTGGGCTTTGTCAGCCAGAGTCCCCTGCAGAGTCCCCTGGAGAGGCTGAGGGAGGCTTGTTGGAGACGAATATTTGCTTCCCACCACAGGTATCTTTGTCTATGCTCCAGAACCTTCCCTGCGGGCTGCTGTTCTCAAGCAGGCCCTAGGTGATTTACCTGATGGACTGCAGGTGGCTTTGAAGGTCTAAGAAATCAGCAACGCAGCGTTTATGGTTTATGGCCACCTACATTTCCAACTCTGAAAAGTGAAAGCAATTATGAATTCTGAAACACATTCTACTGCGTTCTTAATTACTAATTTTTTTGAGACAGAGTCTCACTCTGTTGCCTGGGCTAGAGTGCCGTGGCATCAGCCTAGCTCACAGCAACCTCAAACTCCTGGGCTCAAGTGATCCTCCTGCCTCAGCCTCCCGAGTAGCTGGGAATACAGGCATGCACCACCATGCCCGGCTGATTTTTTCTATATATTTTTAGTTGTCCAGCTAACTTTTTTCTATTTTTAGTAGAGACGGGGTCTCGCTCTTGCTCAGGCTGGTTTTGAACTCCTGACCTTGAGCGATCCTCCCGCCTCGGCCTCCCAGAGTGCTGGGATTACAGGTGTGAGCCACCGCGCCTGGCCATGTTCTTAATTGCTTGTCATAGGTAATGTTAAGAGTGGAAAATTGTCATTTGCATTTATTTCTTATTTTCTTATTTTATTTTTCCCCTTCTCCACCCTCTATGCTTTTAATTTATGCTCACACTACCGGAAAAAATCTAAAATAGGATTTTTTTAAAGAGCCATGGCTTAAATAGAACAAATATAATTATTAAAGATTTTGTTTAACAGCATGTGTCTGGAATACCAAGTGGAAAAACATTTAACGTATATTATTCTACTTTGTTTATGATAATTTAAATTATGCCAATATTTCACCTAAAAGAATATAATGTTCTTCTAAAAGTTAACTAGCTAATTAACTTTCGTCATGGTTATATAAATTATTGACATGTTTTCCTATTCTATTTGTTTGAAAATTCTTAACAACTGATTTTTTAATATAAATAATGGCTTTCATATTAACACTGATTATTGTAACATTTTGCTTTTGCATTAACATACTAGATGCATAATCCCACTGACATAATTTCTACATATAAAGCATATAAGAAGATTCATTTGCCACTTGCATGTAGAATGCATACCCATATTTCAAGGTGACTATCAAGACATCCAAAATGAATCTAAAAGACATGCCTCATTAGTATTACTGACAGTGTTATATATATTAAAAATGAAAACAGCCTAGATGATCACAGAAATCATTGACCAAATAAGAATTTGGGTATGCCAGGAAAGATACTGAATGAGGCAAGTTGACTGTCTGAGCAAAGGCCAAGGTCAAAGTTGAATACAGATTTTAGCCAAATAAGGACCAGAACCAAACTTCAGGTATACCTAGTGCCAGGTGATTTCTCACTTCTGATTAACTTTGCATTTCTCTGGACACCAATGCAACTGAGCATGTCTTCTTGTCTTGCTAGGACACTGAGCATTCACCATCTCTTCATCTCCTTTGCTTGTGTTTCTATTAGGTTCCTTGTCTTTTTCTTGCTGATTGCAGGAATTCCTCACTTATTCTAGGTATTAAGGCCAAGTCAGTTTCAGAGATTGCAAATGCCTACTCCCCTCTGAACCTCAGAATGTCTGTCTTCTTACTCTTGATCAGGGAGGTGGAAGAGCACACTGGTATTGAGATCAAACCTTCTGGGCTTATATCTCAGTTCTGAAGGGAAAATGTAGAGTCATAATCGATGGGATAAAGTTTTTGTTAAGCCAGGTGTGTAAGTTCTGGAGATCTGCTGTATAACCTCGCACCTGTAGTCAATAATATTGTAGTGTACATTTGAAAAATTGTTAAGAGAGCAGACCTCATCTTAAATGTCCTTAACACATTTTAAAAATTGTGCATATCATAGGGCTTGTAGCTCCATAATATTTGATTAAAGAAAAATGAGTGTAAAAAATATTACCAACTGCATGAGTTTGGACAAGTCACTACACTCTGAGCGTTAACTTTCTCTTCTCTAAAATGGGGATAACAGTGTCTGCCCCATAGGGCTCTTTAGGGGATTCAGTTGTGGGTGAGGGGCTGGCTGTCAGGTCAGAGATTTTCCCCTTGTACTACACAAAGCAAGGGATTTAGAAAATGCTGCTACCACTAAAAGAGACATCAAGTGTTTCAGGGAAGACACTTTGCCTCCATGTCCCTGGGGCTCCACGCATCCTCTGTCCCGCCTTAGACAAGCCAGTGGCATCCACCATTGCCCCCACCAGGGTGACAAGGACATAATTATCTGGACAGCTCCATCACCTCCTGGTGCATGGGAAACTTGAGGGAAAGAGAGGCGACCCCTGCTCTCGTGAAGGGGCCACCTGGAGCAGGAGTGGATGGATCAGCAAAGGTGTTTTGAAGTAGAGACCCCTGTTCTCTTCCCAGCAAAAATGACGGCAGCCTGTTCCGTCCGTGTCTCAGATCACAGTGTCTGGAAAGCTCCCGGGAGGACTCATGACTTTCTCAACTGCAGTGGTTTAATGCAGAGACAAGGAGCTCTATAAAAATACAAATGCCAGATGGTCTAGGCTAGAGTCTGGGATTCTGTGTTCTTTCTATTTTTCATTGACAAATAATGATTGTATATATTTATGGGATACGATGTGATGTTTTGATGTACGTTTCCAACATGGAATGATTAAATCAGGCTAATGAACAAATCCATCACCTCACGTACTCCTTGTTTTTTGGTGGTGAAAACGTTTCAAATCTCTTTTAGCAATTTTGAAGTATATAATGCATTATTTTTTATTATACTCATTATTCTGTGCAATAGATTACTTGTGCTCGTTCCTTGTAACGGAAACCTTGTACCCTTTGATCAACATCTCCCCTTTCTCCATCCGACCCCCTCTCCCAGCCTCTGGTAACCACTGGTCTACTCTCTACTTCTGTGAGTTCAACTTTTTTAGATTCTACATCTAAGTGAGATCACAGCGTATTGGTCTGTCTGTGCCTGGCTCATCTCACGTAGCCTAATGTCCTCCAGGGACATGTCATCCCAACGGATAGGACTTCCCCCTTTCAGAAGGCTGATGTGTGTTCCATTATGTACATAGACCACGTTGTCCTTACCCATTCAGCTGACGATGGACATTTAGGTTGCTTCTATATCCCAGCTATCGTGAATAGTGCTGCAATGAACACGGACATGCAGATATCTCTTCGGCACACTCATTTTAACACCTTTGGGCATATACCCAGAAGTGGGATTACCGGATCCCACGGTAATTCTATTTTTAGTTTCCTGAGGAAATTCTGTTACTAGAAAACTGTGTTCTTTCCCTACTTTACATCAGCTGCAAAGAAACAACATCCAATAGTTGGGGAGGCATTCAGGTTTTTTATTCTTTGGCCAAAGAATGGAGAAGGGTGAGCTTGTGCTCTAAAGGCACCCTCTCCCTCGGCAAAGGGAGGTGTGGGAGTTTTGTGGGTGTGTGAGCGAGTACAGGGTGGAGGTTCGGATGCGTGGATGCAGTTCACATACACGCTTCTTCACATATTGTGTGTGCAGAAAGTTGCAGAATTTCTCGCTGGGGGAGTGACTTTTAGTATTATAATGACATGCTCATGAGTTCAAGGTAACTGAAGGCCGCCTGCTCCGGTCTCACCAGCTTTGTGCAGGTCTGCACTTGCCGTATCTGGCGGGGAGTCACGTGGCTATTTGTAGCACTTTGGCTACAAAGAAAGTAATGAAGACAGAGGCAGAAACAGAAGACAGTGGGGGTGGGGAGGCTGCCTTGTGAGAAAATCCAAGCCTGCAAGCCTCTTATTCTGCAAACACCCAAGCCTGGGCAATGAGAACAAAGCAACCAAAGTTACAATAAAATAAAATCTCCAAACACTCTGGTGCAAGCCCCATCCTCCCTACCAATTTTCTGTATGGCATTTGCAAGTCCCTGAGCCCAGCTATGCCTCAGTGTCCTCATCTGTAAAACGAGGGTGTCCTTTTGGGGATCAACTGTAACACGTGGTCAATCCCGAAAGATACCAAGACTTCTTCTTGGTATCTTCCAAGACTTCCAAGTCCAAGACTTCTTGGACTTCTTTAAAAACTTCCAGGATGGTGGAGTATCATTGAAAAATGCCAACGTATTTCAGAAAGCTAGTTTCGATTCTCCCATGCTTGCCTTCTCACGAGAAAATTCTAGGGCTCTCGTCTTTCATTATTCAGCTGAAACTTCTCCAGCTCGTCATAGCTGAAATGTCCAGGAGCACTCTCTCCTTTGCTCATTAATATTCTTGTCCCTGACCACAGCCCCCGCAAGACCCCATCGATACACACATGGTTGAATTTTATGGGCCTTGTGGATATGCATGAGCTCGTCTTGGGGCATCATTAACTAACCTCAGGTGATCCCATCCAAACTGCCTTCGGATAGTAACCACTTACGAAGAGCCCTCCTTTGGGGAGCTGCCGTCTTGTCCTACAGACAGGTGGGGGCCAAAGCCACTCAGCCAATCCCCAGAAAATCCGGAGACCTTGGGAGCAGATCTTTAAAGAGGGTTCGTGGAGAGAGCTAGGGCGAGAAGGACTCTCTCAAAGGTACACCTCCACCTGGAAACCTGGGAGGGTGTGAGAGGTGGGATCTGGGGTCCCTGCAGCAAGGAAGGATGGTCTAAAGCAGTGTTGTCCACAGGAAATAGAATGCCAGCCACATATATAATTGTATGCTTTTTAGTAGCCACGTTAAAAAAATAAGATGAAATATGTGCAATTTATTTTAATATATTTTGTGGAACTCACAATATCTAAACTATTATCATTTCAACACATAATGAATACAAGCGATTATTAATGAGATATTTTACATTCTTTTTCTCACTCTTTGCCTTCGGAATCCAGTAAGTATTTCACACTCACAACATATAACGATTTGATCGCTTCTCGGCCTTTTGGCTAAGATCAAGTGTAGTAACATATAACGATTTGTACCTGCCCATTTCAGGTGCTCAGAGCCACAAGTGGCTGGGGACCACCATACTGGCCCTGGGAAGGAAAAGTCAGGGAAAGTGGGGAAGGAGGCCTTGCAGGTAGAGTTCTGTCTCTGTTAAAAAACTCAAAGGAGTGGGCGAGGCTAGATTATATGAACATTGTGACAGTAAGGAAGGCGGCTTGTGTCCCAAGTCTGGGAGAAAGACATGGAAGAAAAGGGACTACTAAATTGCTTATTAAGAGACTGGACAAGTTGTCTATTAAATTCATGGTGGCGGATTAGAATCGTCTTGGTTCCACCAGCCTTTGCACCATTCCTCTAAGGAAAGGCTTACTCTCCCTATTTTAGGAAGAAGAAAGCTGAGATTCAAAGAGGTCTCCCTGAGTTCTTGTCACGGCTCTTTTCAAAGGCAGCCTAGATATGTGATAGAAGAGGTGTGTGCATGGGGGAGGGGGTGGACTGACACTGAGCTTTTCAGATATGGAGTCGTTTGCTGCTGAGGAGTGGAAGGAACCAGTATTGTGAAGACACATTATACTCCAGTAACTTCACAGCCACCTGCTTCTGTAATTCTCACAATGGAATTATCTCCTCTTAAGAAGAATATGGACAACTGGAGGTCAGAGAGGTAAAATGACCTTCCCAAGGCCACCCAGTTGATACATGAGAGAGATTGACTTAGAACTGCAGTTGGTCGAGTGCCATTATCTTCTCACTGCTCAACTGTGACATTTTTGGGTTAAGAGAACTAGACAGCAGAGGCCGCAGGCTAAGCTGCCTCCTGGGTATCCTAGCAGTGCCTTAATACTACCTGTCATGGTGGCTATTGTTTTCCATATCGGGTAATAGATATTGGGGCCTATGTGTTATCTCTGACCGTTTGAGAACATGTCATGTCCAGATCCTCTTGGTGCTCGCCACAGTTCCTTACAGATGGAACAGGCTTCTTGAATACTTTTTACTGAATGGGTGATGGATTGATGATGATGGATGGAAGAATGGATTGAACAATGGATGAACAGAAGGATAGATGGATAGATGAGTGGATGAATGAATGGGAGGATTTATCTCCAATTATTGAGGGCAGAAAGCATGTTTGGTTCTTCTTGGTACTTGCCACTAGTTCCTTATAGACAATAGGGTTCTTGAATGGTTCTTGATGGATGATGGATTGATGGAAGAATGGATTGAATGATGGATGAACAGAAGGATGGATGGATGAATGGAAGGATGGATGATGGAAGCTGGATGAAAGGATGGATGGATGGAAGGATGGATAGAAGGATGGATGAGTAAATAGATGGATGATGGAAAGAAACATGGATGAATGGAAGGATGGATGATGGAAGGGTAAATGGATGGATGATGGAAAGAAAGATGGATGGATGGAAGGATGGATGCTGAAAGGATGGTTGATGGATGGATGGAAGAATGGATTGAACAATGGATGGATAGAAGGATGATGAATGTAAGAATGGATGGATAGATGGTGGAAGGATGGCTGATGAATGGATGAATGATGGATGGATGGAATATTAACAATGAAGAGTATCATTAAGCAGGAAACAAGAATTCCTAGAAGGTAATATTTCCAGGAAAGTTTGGAAGATAATAAATAACAAAAAGCAAAAAAGAGAAGAGAATTATAGAACATTCTCAAAATAAGTTTGCTTAATTAATTAATTACTACAGGCTTAACATGGTGAATAGATGTTATTATGATCATCACCATCATTATCATTAATGGCCAACATTTATTGTAAACTTCCTCTATAGCACATGCTGTGCTAAGTATTTTGTATCTTTTATCTGCTTTAATCTTCCCAACAACTCTATGAAGTAGGTATGATTATTAACACCCCTATTTTAGAGAAGGGTAAACTGTTGAGTTTCTTGTTCAATGTCACTCTGCCAGGCGCCAGTGAAGCATCCATATAGGCTCCCTATTGCCACAGAATGCCAACAATGAGGGGCCCCTGGCACTGTGCTTTGCTCTAGAGATGCTCAGTAAATTTGGTATGTCAACAGCTACTCCATAAAATTAATCCACTCCTAAGGCCGCCATCTATATAGATTTGTCACTTTGTAATTTTAAGTTGCCTCATATTGTTTTACCCAGGCTGCTCTTCTTCCTTCTCTTTTAACATTTTGACTGTTTGCATGTTTGTGTGTGAATATGTGTGCATGCACATATCTGTATATGTGCATATATGATGTGTACCTTATGTATGCATAAGCATACACATCTATAATGTACAACGGCATGTGCATGTATGCATATACACATACATTATATATATGCATAGATACACATATATAATTGTTTTAAAAATGTTTAATTGATATGTAATAATTATACATATTTATGGCGTACCTGTGATATTTTGATACGTGCATGCATACAATGTGCAATGATCAGATAATCAGGGTATTTAGAATATCAATTGCCTCCAACATGTAGCATTTCTTTGCATTGGGAACTTTTCAACTCATCTAGCTATGTATATAATTATTGTTTTTAATTTTGAAAGTCATGCACATCTATGAAAAAAATATAAGTGGAAAAAAGTCTCAAGTTTGCCCCTGGTTACCACTTCCAGAGGTTCCCACTTCCAGAAGTGACCAACATCAGCTGCTTCTCACACGTCCGCTCAGGAGAATGTTCTGTGCATGCCCATGTAGAATACAATCGCAGGGGCTCATGGAGAACTGCAAGGCCCTAAGAGCCCTGGGTTTGCGGATCTTACTGTCTTTACTGTCCCTGGTGCTCACCATGGCTCAGCCATGTGGACCTCCCTTCTGCAGCCCGGGCTGTGTTGCTCTGTTGTCCCCATCAGCAACTCCGCCCTCCCTGATCCTCTGCCGGGAACGCCTGTTCCCCAGCCTGCGTGGCCGACTCTCGGTTTTGGCTCAAATCTCGCCTGCTCAGAGAGGCTTTCCCTGACCACCTGTTGGGCACGATTGTCCACATCGCCCTGTCATTTTCTTCATTGCACTTGTCATATTCTGAAATGGTTTTGATTATTTTATATTATGATAAAATACACATAGCATAAAATTGACCATTTTAGCTATTTTAAAGCACACGATCCGGTGGCTGCAAGTACATGCATGGTGTTGTCCATCATTATCTAGTTTCAGGCCCTTTTCATCTCCGCAAACGGAAAACTTCACTTCTTTTTTGTCTTCCTCGCCCCAGCAAAATGTCAGCCTCATACAAGCACGAGTTCACCTGTCTAGCTTACCAACAGCTCCATATAATAGGCACATGACAGAAATTTATCAAATAAGCGATTAATATTTTAATGACTCCAAAATGGATATAGATATTTTTATATACCAAAGGAATCATGCTATGCATTGTGTTTTAGAACTTGTATTTTTCACTTAATATTATCGGTATTTTTATGGCAAAACATACATATCTAGCACATTCCATTTAAAGGGATCATACTGTTGGTCCATGTGGGTGAACCCAAACTTATCTTACCAATTCTCCAATGGTTGTCATTCCCTTTATTTCCAGTTATTGATATCATCAACACCTTTGGCCAGTGATGTTTGAACCTCGGGGTCTTCTGTAATTGACACATCTTTAGAAAACTTAGTGAGATGTGATCCTTGTGTAAGGGACGAGGGCCAAGGAGTCACTGGATTGTTGGGGATGGTTTGCTGGGGGGAGCGTCAACCTGTAATTTTTGAGGTGTGTTGGTGCGAAAGTTGATAAGGCCATGACAAAAGGATGCTAGACAAGGCAATGTGACAGCCAAGGACAATCTGTTCAACATGTGATTGAAACATCAGCTTTGAAGGCAGACTTTGCGGGGGAGCTGTAGAGAAAACTGTCAACATTAGTGTGGTCACTGCTTTGTGTCCCTGCTTCTTCCACCACCCTAAGGCAGGTGCCTCATGCTCACTTCCTTTCATGTTGAAACTGAGCAACCTTTTAGGGCCAGAGGCGGGGACAGCATTTTCTAGTTGAGAGGCTTAAAGTTTGCAATTGCGCTTAATCCTCGCAAGACTGTGCTGCAGAAATGCGTCCCCATGGCGACACGGAAGTTTGATATAATGATTGGGAGTGTGACCTCTTCATACTACCTGGTTTAAGTCATGGTTCTACCTTTCCTGGGCTGCTACCTTTCCATGCCTTATTTTTCTATAGTTCAGGCCCATCATAGTTCCTGCCTCAGAGGGTTTCGAGGTAACTAAATGATAATTAAACGAAGTGCTCAGAGACATGCCCACACACAAGTTCTCAATAGATGTTAACCATCATTACTCGTTGAGCACCTACCATGCACCAAGAACTCTGCTTGTATTATTTAATTCTTAAAACAATCCTATGGGATAGATCTCAGTAGTCCCATATATACAAAAGGAAATTGAGAGTCAAACAGGTTCAAGGTCAGGCAGACAAGCAGGAATTCATGCCCAGGCCATCCTGTGCTGAAGACACAACCACTCACATATTTGACAATTGTAGACATGAGGACTCTGAGCGGTGGCATGTGTCACACAGAGCCACATAGCTGGCTTGAGGGGGAGCCTCGAGTTGGAAACCTTTGTCCTGTACATCCTTCCAGGATGGTTGATTCAAATGGGGCAGTGGCAATGACTGGTATTTATTAAGCACATTTTATATGCCAGGCAGTGTTCTCACCTGTGTGTGTGTGTATCCATTTCCTGCTGTTGTTAACAGATTACCCCACACTTAGCTGACTTAACACACATGTATTCTCTTACAGTTCTCTAAGTCAGAAGTCTCGCAGGTGCTAAAACCAAGGTGTCTGCAGGTCTGTGTTCCTTCTCAAGGCTCTAGGAGCAAATCCGCCCTCTGGACTGTCCCAGCTTCTAAAGGCTGCCACGTTCTTTAGCTCGTGGCCCCTTCCTTGCATAACTCCAACCTCTGCTTCTGTTATCACATCTGATTTTCTGACTCTCTGGCCTCCCTCTTATAAGAACCCTCTGATTGATGACATTGGGACCACCCAGATAATCTAGGCTCATCTCCCCATGTCAAGATCACTAATCACATCTGCAAAGTCCCTCCCCCACTTTTTTTTTTTTACCATGGGAGGTCATATATTCACAAATTCTGGGGATTAGGATGTGACCATTATTCCAACCGACCGCAGCATCTATTAACGACCTCATGCTAACATTCAGACTGCAACAATGATCACCTTCCTCTCCGTTATTTGGATGAGGAACCGAGCCCCAGAGCACCGAGTACCTTTGTTGGGGTCGCAAAGGTCGTGAGAGGTGAAGCATTCAACCCAGGCATCCGGCTCCAGAGCAGGAACTTTTAGTTATTACAATATTCTCCCTGTCTGGATCTTAGTATCTGAATTTGAATCTTGGGGATAAAGGCAGAAATGAAAGCTTAAGATGAATGAACTTATTAAAGTGTAGATGTTGGGGTTTTTGGTGAGGCAGGGATATAAGCTTGAAGCTGTTAGTAGTAAGGGGTTTGGAGGAAATGGGAAAATTTATCTCTCTTCTGTCTCCATAAATAGTCCTAAAATATGTGGCGTGTGTGCCCCCTCTGACATGTACAAAGAGCCTTCTGGTATCTTTTCTGTGTATAACAAGATCTCAAGGTGGGTTTTAGTCTCCCTCATCTGATGATTGGCAAAACTGCCCCCAGGTCTGCTGTGGTTTGACTCCAAAGCCTCAGCACCCCTCTTTCCTCCTGGCCTGCAAAACACTGACGATGGCAGGATGCTGGTCCCAGCATCGGGACAAGCTGCCCCACTGCTCGGGACAAAGGGTTCTCCAAGCATTTAAACATGCCAGTGCCCAGGGAATAACGTGGTCCTCACCTGCATGTTCCAGACGTGGGTGTCTGGCTATAAAGGCTCGTTTTACAGTTTAATAATCGTCTTGAACCACCCCCAAAATATTTTCTATTAATATCCATGACTTGGCCCAAGTAGACCCATTAGCATGTCAGACCATCAGTTGATATCAATTCATTGCATTTGCACGGAATTCTTTGCGGCACAAACAAGCAAGCCATGCAAACATCTACAGGGGTGGGGGTCGGGAAGGGTCACAAGAGAAGAGCAGTGCAAAGGCCCTGAGGTGTCAGCAAGCTTGGCTTGTGCAAGGAACAGTAGATCAAGAGAGGGGAAGATAATACATGAACTTCGAGGGAAAAGGAGTGCGCACTACGGATTGGATTCTAAAGATGATGAGGATTTTGTATTAATGCATGCTGCTCCTTCTCACTTTAATCTCTTCAGTGGCTTCTGGTTGCATTTAGAATATAAGGAAGGCTCTGCAGGGTCTGGCCCCATCCACCTTGCCTTGCGTCTTTAGGTCCTCGCTCCTTGTCACTCACGGCCCCCGCCACGCTGGTTCCACTCGCTCCTGGAACACATCCAGGTGTTTGCATCTCAGGCCCTTTGCATGGCTGGTTCTCCTGCCTGGATGATCCCCCGCCATCCCCTGACGCCCTCCAGCTCCTCTTAGGCCTCCCTCTTCCTTCTCTTTCCCCAGGAGTAGCTTATGCATTATTGACCTCGCCCTAGGTGCTCCTTTCGTAGCCTCGGTTCTCCTCCTTCGTAGCCATGATCACAACAAAAGGTTGTATTTGTTTCTGGTTTCTTTCCTTCGTGATCCGTCTCCTCCATCGACTATCAGCCCCACGAAGGCAGGGACGGTCGGTGCCCGCTTCGCCGGCTGCGGTAGGCTCATGCTCTAGCGCTGCGCCCCACACCTTGTACGTGCTCAGTAGATACTTGCTCCTGAAGGAATGAGTAAAAGCATGCATCGAGAGAGAGAGCATCAAGATGTCCTCCCCTAAACTGTCCGGACCTTTGCTTTAATAATTCATAAATGCAACAAACAATTTACCATCAAAAAGCATTTTCGGCAGATTGGTAGTGGTGAGACGCTGGAGGCTGGATATCTGCGAGGGCAGCAGGACCACAATGGAGGGAGAGCTGGAAAAGGCCGTCCTTTGGTCAGTAACAGCAGAGGCCAAGAAGAGGAGATGGATTCAGGAGCTATTTGGAAAGTAGAACCAACTGGATGCACACAGAGAGGGGACAGGACGGCAAAGGTTCGCTCGTACTGATGAAATAACACGTGGAGAAGGCTAACATATTTTGGGCTGTATATCAAAAGCCAAATCTTGAGATTTGAGGCACTTGAGGGACATTTAGGTGGACATGTCCAGGAGGCAGTTAGAATTGCAATTAAGTGACGCTTGGCCAGAGATGTCATGATACCAGGAATGACGGTATTATTTTGGATTACATTCATGAGTTCTTGGCACACGTCATGTGCCATGGTAAGCCCAGAGGTATTAACCGTACGGCCCAGTGGTTAAGAGCTCAGTTTCTGGAGTCAGGTCGTTGGGGTTCAGCTGCGAGCTCCACCACTCACAGTGTCTATGATCCTCGGCCAGGTGCCTAAGCTCGCTGAGCCCTGTCTGCGCACATCTGGGTCAATAATAGTACCCACCGCATCGGGCTCCTTACTGTCAAGATTATTGTGAACTTAGAGCAGTGTGTGGCACTTAAAGAGTTTTATCTGTTATTTTTTATGATGGCAGTTAATCATCAGAACAAGCCTAAGCGGTAGGGAGGATTAGCATCCCTACGTTTCCATACAGCAAAGCTAAGGCTTGGAGAATTTAAGGAACTTCCCGCCATCCCGAGTCATGCAGCCCGTCCTCGGTGGACCCGGGATTTGAACCTGAGTGTTCCTCCTGCGCTGTCAAAGGCAGGTTCAACCCCAGGCTCCGGGCCCCTAGCCAGCGAGAATTAGAGTCGTCCCGGAAAAAGCCCGTTCGAGGCCCGGTGCGGTGGTCAGGAGGAACGGCTGCAAGGAAGAACAAGGAGGGAAATGAGAAAGAGGCTCCCCGTGGCGGGACAGCCCGCGCTGTGGGGAGAAAGAGAAGGTTGAAGCACTCTCGTGCTCAGTGGCGCCACCTACCTGTGGAGGACTTAAATCACTTGTTCTGGGGTTTTGATTCCCAGCCCATTACCTGGATTTGTTGAGTTGGTACCATCTGATGTCCGCCCCCAAACTGTCCTGAGCTTTGCTTTAATAATTCGTAAACGCAACGGACAATTTACAATTGAAAAGCATTTTCACATCGGGGTCCAGTTGGACTCTCATGGCCACTGTGAGAGGCAGGAGTTATTAACCTACGCTCTGCTGATGAGAAAACAAAAGCCCGTAGAGGGGAAGTGGTGTATGGAGCTTAAGAACTCTGACATCACAGAGTGCACTTACACAAACCTCGAAGGCTGAGCCTACTACACACCTGGGCTTTAGGGTACAGCCTATTGTTCCTAGACTGCAAACCTGTGCAGCACGTTACTGTACTGAATACTGTAGGCAATTGTAACACAATGGTAAGTACTTATGTACCTAAGCATATCTAAACATACAAAAGGTACAGAAAAAATATGGTATTGTAATCTTATAGGATCACCATCCTATATACAGTTCACTGTTAATCAATATGTCACTATGCAGTGCATGACTGTAAATACTTTTTTCTCTTCTGAAAAACTAAGGTTTCTTTTTTTATTACTGTCTGGAGATAGAAAAATGGCATGCATGACATCAAACCTGGAAGCTAGTGGGAAGAGGAAGGGGACCTGTGGGGACAAAATTTTTGTCTTCTTCCAATCCAGAGGGAAGAGGCCAGCCGAGATGAACAGATGGTCCAGTTACCTTCTGGGATGGACGACCTTCCTCCTCTATTCCTATGAGACACGTGGAAGTGAGTACACTGGAGAACAATGGGGGAAGGGTGGATTTAAAAACTGGAAAAGAATGAATGGACCAAAGTCAAGATTCCTGGAACCAAGTAGGGAGGAGATGGCTTGGCAGAAATCTCAGGTAGACCTCAGATAGATCTGCCATGTCTTCTCTGTAATCCGGTCAAGCAATGTCACCTCTCTGATGTCAGTTCCCAGACTGTGAAAGAGAAATAAAGGCATTTATCTCATGGGGTTATTATGAAGATTAAATAAAATAATGGATACAAGCAGCTTTCATAACACTCAGCACATGGTAGGGGAAACGTGAATATGTTAACTAAAAAGGCAGGCTATATAATGCCAATAAACTGACTGCTTGGACACCCTAATTATACTCTTAGTGTATCTAGGAATCTAAATTAACAACTAAAAGACTATATGATAAGCATGGAAACAGAACAAAGAGAGACCTTGATTATATATAGTTCACTCAAGCCATGGTGAGTGAACTAATTCCCCACAATTAGAATCCTTTTCCACCTGAGAAATTCTTCTCCTTTGGATAAGGCTCAAGAAACGCTCACATATTCATGTGCTTTGATCCCGTGAAGCCCTTCTTCAATGGTCACATTCTTTATTCCAAAGATTCTTAACACGGGGTCACTGGATGAACACTAGAGTTCATGAAAACCTCAATTTGTATTTAAAAAATGTGTGTATTTGTTAGGGTACTGAGAATGGCCATTGTAACAAACAAACTCCAAACTATCAGCAGGTTAACACAATGTCATTTTTTTTTTCTTGCTTCTGCAAAGACCAGTGAGGGTGCACCTGGTCAGCAACCAGTGCTCCACATGGTCACTCAGGGATCCAAGCTCCCTCCCTCTGGGGGCTCCACCATCCCCAAGGGCTTCAGAGTATTCTGAGGATTCTTTGCTTTTAGCCGATGATGGACAAGGGTCAAGAGACTCTGGAGGATCTTGGAGGAGAGGATTTTTTTTTGTTGTTCTTGTTTTGTTTTTGCCATGCCAGGACATACTTCACTTCCTGCCACTTCCATAACTCATGTGATACTTAGCTGCAAGTGAGCCTGGAATTATAGTCTAGCAGTGCCTTTGGGTGGAAATATAGAAACTGATTTTGGGGAACACACAGCCATCTCAACCAAGAAGACATATAAGTATTTTCCTAGGAGAAGTTCTGGGTTCTCAGAAGAACTGACAAGTATCTAAAAGGTTAAGAACTCACAGTTTATTCTGACAAGGAACAACGTTTGCTTGATGGAGTGTGAACTTTCCAGTTGTAGTCTCATTTCTGTCATGCCTCCCTGAGATCACACCCATACTCCTGTGCTGAAATTCAGTATCTCCAAGTCCCCTCTGCACATATTTACAGAAAAATTCATTCAATACACATTTATTTTGTCATCTCCAAGTTCCAGTCTCGTTTGTTATGGACCAGGAATGCAGCAATAGAGAAAACCTAGGCCCTCCACTCAGAGAGTTCACAGTGAGTGGGAGTGATAGATACATAAACAGATAATTTTTTTAGAAAAATGGGTAAGTATGTCTATCAAGATTGGCTCTGAGTATTATAAGCATGAGGAAGAGCACATTGATCCAAACCGAACCAAGTCTTTATGGGTGAGTAGCAAGGACCAAAGCTGGGGAAAAGCCAAAGGCAGTCCAGGGTAGGATGAAGGGCAGGAGCAAACCCCAAAGATAAGAAAGAGCATGGGGTAAGGTCAAGGGCATGTTAAGCAGAGAGTGAGAACAGGCGGGTCAGCAGGGTCTGGATTATGGAGGATTGTAACCCAGGTAAGAAGATTAGGCCATCTGCTGGATTACTTTGCAGATGGCTAATAGTATTCATTATGTGCTGATTCTTACTAACAATTCCCCAAAATAACCTCAATTCCATGTACAGGGACATCTTTCCTCCCCCCCCCACCATAGTATGCCATACAATCAGTGGTGTCCATGATTGCAAAAAAGCATTGATGATGATGATGGTCATGATGATAGATAATAATTGTTAAGCAGTAGCCATGCTCCAAGTATTCTTTTAAGCACTTTCCAGATTTAAACTGGTTTAAACGTCACAAAACAAGACCAAACAGTTCTGATAAAATGGAGGTGTAACATGGAAATGATATTTAAGGATTTCCAATTGCATCAACCCATGGGTGGGGCTCAAAGAGGAAGTCTGGCTTCTCCATTCTCTCCTACTACATCCCTCATCCCCACCATGACCTATTTCAGATTATGCAGGGTAAGAATCTAATCTAGAACTAGGAATGGGGCTATTAGGTTATAGACCTTGGAGTCAGAGATGGTGTCTTGTCCATCTGTGTTAGTGGAGGGCTAAGTGCTGTAATGACCCTCAAACGTCAGTGGCTTAACTCAGTCAAGGTTCATGTCAAACTCATCGAACAGTTCAAGGTGGATGTTTGGTGGGAAACATTTTTTTGTTGCAATCCAGAGAACAGGATCCTTCTGCTTTGTGTTGTCACCATTCCCCAGGGACTCAGTGTTCTTTGCCCAGTCTTTGTCAGAGTTTCTCAACCTCAGCACCATCTTTGTTGTGGGGATCTGTCCTGTGCACCACAGGATGTTTAGTGACATTCCTGGCCTCTACCTGGGAGACACCATTAGCAGCCTCCAGCCCCCTCTCCTGCCAGTTGTAACAACCAAAAATGTCTCTAAACATTGTCTAGGGTTATAATCACTCCTCCTTCTTGATTGAGAACCGCTCCTCTATAGTTAGCTGGCAGAGAAAGAAAATAGCTTGGAGGATTGCTTGGGACTTTTTGAGCCAGGAAATGGGGATCATCATGTCCACCCACAATCTGTTGCACACATACAGATCACCTATCAGAGTATCTCATTCATCACACTCTATCACTGTATCTTTGAGGGAGGGAACAAAGGAGGAAAACAAAGGAGTTGAGAAAAAGGAGGAAAGTTGTGATCCTGGACTAGTAAATGAGAAAGCTAAGCTCTTACCCCAGTTCTGATAAAAAAAAGACATTAATTTTAAATTATTCATAATTGTACATGGGTCCTTATGTAATGAGGAATTTTGGATAGAACAACATCTCTTAAGATGTGTTTCAGGGATGATTAGTCTCTAGAACTATTGAATGGTGAAAAAAAAGACAACTCAGTATACTCTATATTTCAATTCTTATTTGGATATTAACTCTTATGATGAGTCCTTCATTAAAGAAACCTGTTTAAGTGAACAATCTGAGAGAGAAACCAAGAAAGTAATCCTTTTTTACAAGAGCTACACATAAAAGAAAACACACAGGAATAAGCTTAACCAAAGAAGTGAAAGATCTCTACGATGAAAACTATAAAACATTGATGAAAGAAATTGAAGAGGACACACACAAAAAATGAAAAGATAGTCCATATTCATGGATTAGAAGAATGAATATTGTTAAAATGTTCATACTACTCAAAGCAATCTACAGATTCAATGCAATCCTTATCAAAATACCAATGACATTCTTCACAGAAATGGAAAAAAAAAGTCCTAAAATGTATATGGAACCACAAAAGGCCCAGAATAGCCAAAGCTATCCTGAGAAAAAAGAACAAAACTGGAGGAACCACATTACCTGACTTCAAATTATACCACAAAGCTATCATCATAACCAAAACAGCATGGTACTGGCATAAAAACAGACACATAGACCAATGGAACAGAATAGATAACCCAGAAATAAATATGCACATTTACAATGAACTCATTTTCAAAGAAGATGCCAAGAATATACATTGGGAAAAGGACAGTCTCTTCAATAAATGGTGCGGGGAAAACTGGATATTCACATGCAGAAGAATGAAATTAGACCCTTATCTCTCACCATATACAAAAATCAGATCTAAATGGATTAAAGACTTAAATTTAAAACCTGAAACTATGAAACTACTAGAAGAAAACACTGGGGAAACAAAACACTCCAGGATATGATTTCTTGAGTAAGACCTCAAAAGCATAGGCAACCAAAGCAAAAATGGACAAATGGGATTATATTAAGCTAAAAAGCTTCCACAAAGGAAATAATCAACAAAGTGAAGTGGAAACCCACAGAATTGGAGAAAATATTTGCAAACTACCCATCTGACAAGGGACTAATAACTAGAATATATAAGGAATTCAATAGGAAAAAAAAATCAAATAAACCAATTTAAAGATGGGCAAAAGATCTGCATAGAAATTTCTCAAAAGAAAACATACAAATGGCCAACAGGTATATGAAAAAATGTTCAGCATCATTAGTTGCCAGAGAAATGCAAATCAAAACTGCAAGGAGATATCATCTCACCCCAGTTAAAACAGCTTTTATCCAAAAGACAGGCAATATGAATGCTGGTGAGGATGTGGAGAAAGAGGAACCCTCAAACACTGTTGGTGGGAATGTAAATTAGTATAGCCACTATGGAGAACAGTATGGAAATTTCTCAAAAAAATTAAAAATAGAACTACCATGTAATCTAGCAATCCTACTGCTGGGTATATCCAAAAGAAAGGAAATGAGTATATTGAAGAGATACCTGTATTCCCATGTTTGTTGCAGCACTATTTACAAGAGCCAAGATATGAAATCAACCTAAGTGTCCATCAACAGATGAATGGATAAAGAAAATATGGTACATATACACAATGGAACATTATTCAGCTATAGAAAAGAATGAAATCCTGTCATTCGTAGCATCATGAATGGAACTGGAGGACATTATGTTAAGTGAAATAAGCCACGTACAGAAAGATAAATTCCACATGTTCTTACTCATATGTGGGAGTTACAAATTTTAAGAATTGAACTCACAGAGATAGAGAGTAGGATGATGGTGACCATAGGCTGGGAAGGGCATCGGACAGGGGATAAAGTGGGAATGGTTCAGCTGCACAACAGGATGATTATAGTCAACCATACTTTATTGTATTTTTTTTTGAGACAGAGTCTCACTCTGTTGCTCGGGCTAGAGTGCTGTGGCATCAGCCTAGCTCACAGCAACCTCACACTCCTGGGCTCAAGCAATCCTCCTGCCTCAGCCTCCCAAGTAGCTGGGACTACAGGCATGTGCTACTATGCCTGGCTCATTTTTTCTACATATTTTTAGTTGGCTAATTAATTTCTTTCTATGTTTAGTAGAGACGGAGTCTCGCTCTTGCTCAGGGTGGTTTCGAACTCCTGACCTTGAGCAATCCTCCTGCCTCGGCCTCCCAGAGTGCTAGGATTACAGGCGTGAGCCACCGTGCCTGGCCTTATTGTATATTTTAAAATAACTGAAAGAGTAGAGTAAGAATGTTCCTCACACAAAATGATAAACGCTTGAGGTGATGGACACCCCAATTATCCCGATTTGATCATTACCCATTGCATCAAAACATCCTATGTACCCCCCAAATATGTACAAGTATTATGTACCCATAATAATTAAAAATGAAAATTAAAAAAGAAAAAAAAGGAAACGGATTTAAATTTATTTCATGTGGCATTTTCTGAACTTATGTTGTTTCTTGAGCAAGTCACTGTTCTGTAATAGGCTCTGTGAATGCTTTTTGCAAAAGACAAAGCTCTTGTCCTCATTCGGAAGGGTGAAAGGATCGGGGGCGTGTTTTCTAGACTTCGCTTGTTCAGGTGCCGCCCGCTCAACGCTTGCTGCATCTGCACACCGCCAGCACGGTTACTCACTCAGTATTTTCTTTACATTTGATGATTTAATATTTTCTTGACTTTGATAAATTAATTTTAAAAGAAGTTATTAATAATATTAGGATTGTAATACAAAAAGCAGTACTGCTTGCCATAAATAGGAAGTACAACTAAAAATAAATACCGCACCATGAGAGCAAAACCCTATTACTAAATTCTACTAGATACTATTGTTGGAATAAGCCTTTGAGCCTGAGTCCTGCCCTCTTTTTTTTGCAAAAAAGGGAGATTATTAAGTATTAGAAATACTAGTATTAGAGAAATACCAGTATTAAATTGAAGCTTTCTCTTTTGTGTCGTCAGAAGGACTGAAAGGGCCTTTAGAAAAGGATTTTTTTTCAGTCTGTGTTTCAAAATTATTTCACCTGTGTGCCTGCATTACTAAATGTGATCTTGTGATCTGCTAAAACGCATCTTGCGTAACATTAGTGGTACCCGTTCTATACTCTGAGAAACAGGGGTTCAGGGGAACAATATCTCCTGGTTGCCTTCGTTGTCTATGAAACTCTTCCCCAATCCTCTTGGTCCAGACATAAACTGGACACATTCTTATACGTCATTAGGTTAACATATGAGAAGTTGGATGGTAAGTCTAGGCGTGTAGCCTTCAGACTACCATGAGAACTGTCTCAGTCTGTCTGGGCTTCTACGGTGAAACACCACAGACTGGGTAGCTTATAAAAACAGAAATCTCCTTCTCACAGTTCTAGAGGCTGAGAAGTCCAAGATCAACAAGGCACAGGCAGATGCAGTTTCTGACCAGGGCTTGCTTCCTGGTTCACAGATGGCATCTTCTTGCTGTGTCCCACCATTATGGAAGGGGCTGCCTGACTCTCTGGGGGGTCTCCTTTGTAAGGGCTCTAATCCAAATCACGAGGGCTCTGATCGTATGATCTTATCACCTCCCAAAGTCCCCACCTCCTAATACCATCACCACGGGGCATTAGGATTTCAACATGTGGATTTTGGGGGGACACAAACTTCAGACCAAAGCGAGAGCCAAACCAAGACCCATCCTTTGCTCATCCATTGTGATTACTCCTTCCTGATTTGTCCTTCTGTCCTTCAGCTAAGACAGAGGAATGTGTCTTTCCCTTCACCTACAAGGGGTCTGTTTACTTCACTTGCACCAAAGTGGGGAGCTTGTCCCCGTGGTGTGCAACCAGAGCAGTGTACGACGGCAGATGGAAGCACTGCATGATCGAAGGTGAGTGCCATCCCTTCGTCCCCTGCCGGCAGGCTTCTGAGTAGGGTGGATTAGGAAGAGAATATGTGACTGTGCAAGACATGATCATATTTTTGCAGACAAGTTATAATACATGTGTGTGCATAGACAACGCTCTGGGAGGCCAGACACTCAATGCTAATAATGGGTAATAATGTTAATAATGATAGTGTTAAAAATGGTGCTGTCTGGATGAGCGTCTTGTAATATCATAAGACCAGTTGACCAAATGGAACCATTGTCTTCTCTCTTTCTCTTTTTATTTTCTAAATTAAGGAGAAAAGAAACAATGCGTACGAGAAAAGGGATTTGATAGACTGTTTACTCTTTTTCAAAGCCCAAGGCATTTTTGACGATTATATGATTTCTGCTTTTTTTTGTACACAGAGACAAAATACAAAATCCATGTACAACTTTTGACTCCCCCAAAACTTAACTATTACTAGCTTACTGTTGACCGGAACCCTTGCTGATAACATAAGCAGTCAATTAACAGATATTTTGTACATTATATGTATTATACTGTGATTAAGAAAATTATATGGAAGAGAAAATATATTTTACCATTCATGAAGTGGAAGTGGATCATCGTGAAGGTCTTCATCCTTGTCGTCTTCACATTGAGTAGGCCAAGGAGGAAGAGGTGGAGGAGGTGGAAGGGGAGGCAGGAGAGACAGGTGTACTCGTGTAACTTTTATTGAAAAAAAATCCATGTATAAGTGGACCCATGCAGTTCAAAGCCATGCTGTTCCAGGGTCAACTGTGCGTGGAGTAGGTCTTCCTCAATGCTTGATGAAATGAATGCATGAAGTCTCTTCCAAACCTGGGGTTTCTCCCATACTTTGATGGTTGGTTGATTGGCTGATGATTAAATAACTCTGCCCTGTGCATGACTTGAAGAAGTTGAGACACATGAACTACCTCTCTTCCGAGCAGATTACCCGCGGTGCGTCTTCCCCTTCATCTATCGGGGAAGGTCCTACGACAGCTGCATCACAGAGGGCAGCCTGTTTGGAAGCCTGTGGTGCTCGGTCACCTCCAGCTTTGATGAGAAGCAGCAGTGGAAATTCTGTGAAGTGAACGGTGAGCCACTAGAGTGAGGACAGGCTGTGTGGCGGGAAGGACAGAGGACGCAGTGATCGTTCTGAGGGGGAGGGCACAGCAACAAGGTGGGGGCGAGTACTTCCAGGAGCCAAGTGTCTGCTCAGAGAGTGCCCTATGACAGCCCCAGAGATAGGGACGTCCTGAGGCCGGATTCCTCCAGTCTCCAATGCCAGGTGTCCCGAGAGCTGCAACTCTGAGCTGTGGTCCCAATACTAGCTTTGGGGTGTTTCTGTTTCTAGAATTGACCATAGCCGGATTCACCCATGGACGGACCCCACCTGCACTTCAATGCAGCTTAACATTGAATCTTAATCCTATTCTATTCCGAATCCTAACTGAATAGTGACCAACATTCATTCAGTGCCCTCTCTGCACTAGACTCTAATCCAGAAGCTTCATCTACAATATGCTGTTGAATCTTTCCATGGCAGCTCTGTGAGATGCTTTTCCTCCTCACCCATTCAATAAATGGTCTCAGTAAAATTATGTCCTTCTCAAGGTCATACTGAGGCAATGTCAGAGATAGAATTTGAATTCAAGTCCATGTGGTTCCAAAGCCTACTCTCTCTTAGCAAGCATTGATACCTCCATAGAGATTAAAATGCATACAAGGCACTTATCCATGGGCACATTTATTCTTGCATAAAAAAATCTTAATTATGTTCTTCCTTTAGCACTCAAAAAATCCTAATGCCATCTAAACCTTCATTTTATTGTAGCTCTAGCTAGAATCACTTGTGTCCTTAATTCTAAACCAACTTTACCCTTAAATCTCACTATAACTTTGTCCTAATGTTTGGCCTAATTTTTTTTTTTTTTTTTGAGACAGAGTCTCACTCTGTCATCCAGGCTGGAGTGCTGTGGCATCAGCATAGATCACTGCAACCTCAAACTCCTGGGCTCAAGCGATCTTCCTGCCTCAGCTTCCCCAGTAGCTGGAACTACAGGCGCTTGCCACCATGCCCAGCTAATTTTTCTATTTCTTGCTCAGGCTGGTCTCAAACTCCTGGAGCAATCCTCCTGCCTCAGCCTCCCAAACTCCTAGGATTACAAGTGTGAACCACTGTGCCCGGTCTTAACCTAATTTTTGGTCTAAGTCCAACTCTTTTTCCGTCTCCACTCTTGACTCTAAATTCTATCACTAATATACCCATAACCTTAGCCATTTTTTTAACCCTAAACTGAATAGATGGATTTAGAAAGATATTGGTTTTATGAAAATATAACACTGTATGAATATATAGTTCTAAGTCCATTTCAAAGCTTATAGTAACTTAACTCTAACCATGATATCTAAACTTCTGTTTATTCTTAATGCCATCCAAACTCCTTAGACCCATTTCTGATGGGGTAACAGATTAGAATTTATATAAGTCACCAGATGCCCAAGAAAAGGTGCCCTTTAGCTTTTGTCCCCCCATTACATTGGGAAAATTGTCAAATTTCTTGGTCATTTTTATTATCTGCAAAATGAGGATGCTAAGGCTGACTTCACAGGGTTTTTGTAAAGATTAGAGTTCACTTTCTTACAGGCTCTGTTGTGGTTCCATGCCAGGTACGTAAGAAACATGAGTTCTCTTCTTCTGCTATCATCTGAGTAAAAAAAATGGACTCTGAAGTTAGACCTGAGTTACAATTCTGCTGTTGCCTTTACCAGCTGTTAGATAACAAAATGATCATGATCCCAATAGACAGAAGTTTTAATAAGCATTTACTATGTGCCATGCAGTGTTCTAAGCGCATCACATGAAATAACTCATTTATTCTTCACAGTGACTCCTGAGATAACTCTGATTATTAGCCCCGTTTTATAGATGGGGAAACTGAGGTTCACAGTTCATTTGGTAAGTGGCAGAGCTGTGATTCAATGCCAGGAAGTTTAACCATCAGAATTTGTGCTTTTTTTTTTTT
>VBSM01003212.1:8508731-8539273 GCA_008086735.1 Cheirogaleus medius
CACAGACTGCGACATCAGATTTGCTGGAAAGTAGAGGCGATAGCCCTGGGTTCCCTCCACCTCTCGCCTTGCGCCCCGGGCCCTGGCAGGCAGGGGCTCAGTACATATCTTCAGGGTTAGAGTCTGAGTCCTCGCCCTGCTGGTTCTGAATCTGACTCTGCTTCCGGTACAGATAGGCCACCTGTGGGGAGACGTGGGGCGCGAGTCAGAAGCTCCCTGGCTGCCCCCAGCTCCCGTGTTCCCAGCCAGAGGCCGCCTCTCTAAGAAGCTGGTCTGAGTCGCAGGGTAGTCCCCTATCCCTTCCAAGGGCCTTACCTGGGCACTGCTGGTGGCCTCCTCGGGCTGCTTGTCTTCCCGGACTCGAATAAACCGAGGGAAGCGGAGGGAGATCCCTTTCTCACTGTCCACCTGGGAGGGAAGGAGAGGGGACGGAGAGTCTCCTGTGGCTGAGCTGCGGTCTGCTGGCTTTGGCAATTCCCTGTCCTCCTTCCCGCTTGATGGGGCCCCAGGTTCCTGATCCACACCACAGGGCTGAACAATGGTCATTTAAGACTTAAACAAGTTGACAAAGTGCTTGGAACTGTACCTGGTGCACAGTAAGTGCTTAAGAAATGCCAGCTGCTCTAGCTGTTATTCATGCTGTTATTATTATTGATTAGGGCTGAGAGGCAGAATAGCAAAGAGTTGGGGTGTGAGTTCTAGAACCAGAATTTGGGATTCAAATCCCAGCTCCCAACTCTCAGGAGCCACATGCCCCTGCGCCAGTTTCCTAAGCTCCCTGGGGCTCTGCTTCCTCACCTGTAAAATGGACAGGTTCATGTCACTACGTCTCAGGGCTTTTGTGAGCATTAGATGAGTGCGTGCAAGTGAAACGCTAATTATCACACAGCGCCTGCTTCACAGTAAGTTCTGGACAGACACCAGCTCCTGTCACCTGTTACCAGGGCACCCTGGCTGTCTAATATGCAGCACAAGTGACAAATTAAAAAAATATGAGCTTCTTCTTTTAAAATGGAAGTCTGCTTCTCATCAGAAAAGAATGCGCCAGTTCGGATTTGAAGGATGGAAAGAAATCACAGAGAGTACATTTTACTTCTGAGAGTCACTGTTCTTTTGAAGGAGAGAGCTAAAGGCTTTCCCAGTGCTGGCCACGGCTGGCGTTTTCCCCTGGCGTACAATACCGCAGCTGGCATTGAGGACTGAATCACCAGAGACAGAAATCGGCCAAGGAATTAAAAAACTTGGGAGCATGGAAATTAATTATGATTGCGGAAGAAACTGCGGCAGTCAGGGTAAATGCTCATCAGGAAGCGTGCTCAGCTTTTACTTAAAAGAACTGAGTTTTTGAGAATTACTTCAGAGCTGAAGGTGAGATTATGATACTAATGGGAACACTGTCACTGTCTTTTTTCTACTCCAGGGGAATTCTTTTTCTCTTTTAAAGAAAAAGGTTTTTGACCTCATTATGTGACATCCAAGTTAAGGGCAAGCTGTGTCCTTGGTCACTGCTCAGGATGAGCCGACGTGGCCCCAAGGGCCCCTCCCCACTCTGCTACCAACGCTCCCCCCAGAGCCCCTTTGCAGGGCCACGCCCAGGGCCCCCCCCCCCCCGTACTCACCAGGCCCCGGGCAGCGGGGTAGATGGGGGAGAGGGAGAGGTCTGCGCACTTCACCTCCCACACGGTGCTGGGGTCCAGCCAGTGGTCGGGGGCCGCGGCGCCATCTATGCGCACGTAGGAGCGTGGCGCGGGCAGCACCAGGGCCTGCAGGAGCAGAGGAGAGAGGAACAGGGAGGATCCTGAACCTCAAAGTCAAGGGCTGGGGAGTGGGGAAAGAGGGAGGAAATGAGGGAAGGGAACAAAGAGACGCAGACACCCCTTAAGTGAGGTGCACGCTGTCGGGGCGGGGAGGCCGAGGCACGGCCGCCATGGCTCACCTGGAGCTGCTGGTGATGCTCCTCCAGCTCCTCGTCGCTGAAGCCAGTTCCAAGCTGCAGGGAGGACGCGGCAGGTCAGAGGCCCGGCCAGTGGCCCGGCACTTCCTCCTGGCTCCTGCCATCTAAGGACTTGGACCCGCGTGCGCGGGCAGCCCCATCCCCTTCCAGTTCAAGCAGCATCCATGGAAACCCGGGGAAGGGTGAGATGGAGGCTGAGCATCCCACCAAAGGCTCCGGAGGCCAGCAGGAAGTCCACTACTCCCCTCACTGGTTCTGCTTCACGCAACACCCCTGCTCCTTCCTCTCTGCCTGCCCGGCCCAGGATGTCACCCCCTCGGGCTCACCCACATCCCACCTGCCCGGTAACTTGTCCTCAGCTCCAATCTTAACATTGCCAAGAGCTTTCTTCACCTACCAAAATACTAAAAAACAGTAATACTCGATGCTGGCAGACATGCAGCAAGATGGGCATCCCTGACTGATGTAAACTGTCGGCTGCAAAGCCCCTTTTGTATTGGGAGCCTTAAACATTTCTTTGCCTTCTGTCCCAACAATAGCTCTTTTTAAACATCTATTCTTAAAAAAAAAAATCTATTCTAAATAATCTGAAATGGTGACAGACTGGTGGCCAAAGATATGTGTGAATTATAAAATCCCTTCTATCACTGATTATTTAGGTTAACGTATAGCAAGTGCTGATGTTGTTCATGAGAACAAAGCTGGTAACAACGCAACCACACATCTACAGGGAACCGGTCTGTGAAACTGGGACATACCCACTGGAAGTTGTGCAAGCGTTCAAGTCATGTTACCATATTACTTAGGTGCACATAGTAACATTTAAAATAAAGTACTTACACAGCAAAAAGGCAGAAAAGAAAATTACTCATAGAGAAGGATCACAATTTTGTAAAAATATAAATATCCCATAAAACATCCCCTCAAATGTTACTAGTGGTTGCCTCTGGGATTCTGGGTAATGTTTTTTTCTGTTTCTGTGGCAAAATATGCATTTTTTTGGATGTGGGAATACAGGAAATACATAGGAAAATCTAGTTACAATGTGCACAGCTTAAAAAAAAAAAACACTTCCCAGCGTCCCTCGCAGATAGAGGTGGTCTGTGGAACAAAGTTCCGACCAACAAAACTTAACGGAAGCTGTTCGCTGGCTGAGGCTGACTCGGGTGGCCCACCCCTTTTGTCATTGTGCCTTCCTCCTTTCTGCTGCTTGGAACATGCATGGCCATGGTGGCTGGAACAACTGCAGCCACACTATGACAATGAGGCCAGACGCACAGGACAAAAACGAATGTGGGGAAAGAGAGGAGGAGCTAGGACCCCTAATGACATGAGAGAGCTGCCTGCCCCCTACATTTCTTATTACATGAGACAAAAATAAATCCTCCTCTTAAGTAAGCTACCAGTATTTGCTGCTAAATTAAATTCCTAACTGACATAGGCTCCTTACACCTTTCTATACTAGCCCATTTTTCTGTAACAAGCAAGAGTTACTTATAGAATCAGAAAATGTAAATAAAAACTAGGAAAACAATAATCCTTCACAGAGAGGACATGAGCACCTCTTGGTCTGGGCCCTCCCTAGGTTGCCAACAGGAGTCCCCCAGAATTCGAGTCTACTGTCCCCTGCTTCTGCAGTCGGCCCCCGGCCCCAGGACCTTGCATATCGCCTGCAGCTCCTCACTGTCCTTGTCATAGGAGGCCAGCAGGAAGCCCCCGTACCGGCCGGCCCGCTTCCCCCGGCCCAGGTAGGCACCGATCACCACAAGGTCCAGGGTGTCGCCCACGCCGTCGAGGTAGTCCTTCTTCAGCTGGGACAAGGGGAGGCAAGATATGAGGGGGAGCACTCAAGGGGGTGGCTCACTGCTGGAGCTAATTGGTGGGCTGGGGAGAACTTCCAGAAAGAACACTGAGGATGGCCCCGTGAGAACGGACGTGGGAAGGGCTTCTCGGTACAGAAGGCTGTGGGTATACCGTGCACATACCCCAAGACGGGAGGTTTGTGCTCGCACAGCCGCTCCGTGTCCAGAGGGGTCACAGGCAGACACACACACAGGAAGGCCCAGCCGGCTCAGCTCCAGAACGTCTCTTGCGCTCACCCACCTCACTGCCCCTTCTCCATGAGACCGTCTCTCAGCAGACGGCAGACTCCTGCTCGCTCACACCCGCTTCTGCCCAGCGCCCCCACCCGTCCACTCGCCACAGGGAAACCAGACCCTGTGACTCTCCTGCATGAAACCTCCACCGGCTTCCCGAAGCTCCTAGAGGAAGATCCATTCTATCTGACGGTGGCTCCCAAGCCGCTGCGTGACCTGGGGCCCGCTCCCCACTCCTCCCTCACCTCTCACCTCACCTGCCTGCACACGCCCAGCTTGTTCTTCCTCAGGGCCTTTGAATTTACGCCCCCCTCCCCCCCGCCCAGTGCTCTGTCCCTGATCTTCGCATCATCGACCCCTTCCTGTTGTCTTATCTCAACCCAGACGTTGACTCTTCCCAATCACCCAGGGCGCTCCCAGGCCTGCTGGCCCAGAATGGCCTCGCGATTCCCATGGCGCTCATCATCGCTCAACTGTATCTTGTTCACTTGTCGCTGGTTTCCTCCCCGAGTGCCTGGCCGACACTGAGGCCAGCGCGGAGAGAACAGAGACCTCGTGCAAACTTCATCCTGGCATCGCAGTGCTTGTGCCAGGGGCAGTTCTCAATCAACTCCCGGTGAACTCACTAACAAGGACCTGGGTGGGACTGTGGGACTCTGAAGAGGGTCCCTGAGCTCAGACAGGGTGCAGAGGGGAGACTCCAAATGACTGTCAAGTCGGGACAGACTTGCAGACCCGGGGCTTTGGTGGGGAAGGCCAGGTTAGGAGATGGGAATCACCTTGAGCCAGTTGTGTGATCTCTTGGCGATCTCGTAGGTGGCATCGACATCCAGGGTCTTCACCATCAGACCCTCGCAGGAGTCTGAGGGAGACACACAGCGTGGCTCTTGGGAACCCCCGGCTCACAAGGGCTGGAGCAGGCGGGATTCTGGTCAAATCATCTGGGCTGGGGGACAGGCTGGGAAGCCGGGGGTCAGCAGGGGTTGCAGGGAGGACACAGACCTTGGCGGAGACAAGAGCGGGCGCCCTCACCTTTCACGGACTGTTCCAGAAACTCAGCGATCTGGTCAATGTCCTTGGTGTCCAGGGAGGTGGCGAAGACAAATTCACCCTCCGTCTCCACGAAGTTCTCCCGGAGCAGCTGCCGGCGTCGGGAAAGGGGCTCACGGACCAGGGACTGAGGGGCCGGGGAGGGAGGGCAGAAGATGGGGCGTTATTGTGGAAACAGAGACAGTGAGTCCTGACCGCAAGGCAAACAGGAAACATACGGGTTACAAGTAGTAACGTGGTTTATAAAAAGCCTTGAGGGGGAGAGCCTCGCCGGTGGGAGGATTCTGAGAGCTTAAAGCACGGGGCCAGTTGCGGGCAAGAGGGGCTGGATGCCAGTTAGAGCGGTGATCTCAGGAGCACCAGACAGGGAGCCGCGGCCTTGCTGGAGCTTGAATGAACACTACGGGTCTCTCGTAAGTCAACACCGGTAGAATAAAGGCACTTGGAGAACCACTGCTGAGTGGCTTCCCCGCTCAGTGATGCGCAGGGTCAGAAATGACAGGCAGGCTGCTGGCTCCCAGGCCCACACGCCACCCCCGTCTTCCCATGGCTGCCCCGGATATGAAGCCGGAACTCACCTCTCCGTTGAGGTAGATGAGGTCAAAGGCGTACAGACACACCTGCACCTGGATCTCGGAGGCATCCACCTCCTGGGTTGGGGCAAAATGGAGACCAGGAGTGGGGGAAGGTGTGACGGGGCTGGCTGGGTTCCCCTTGCACCGTGCCTGCGGCAGACACTGGTCACCTGCTATTCTCTCTCTCTCCCCAGCTGACAGGCCCCACACCCGTGAGGGTGGCAATGCTGCTGGCCCCAGGTAGTGAATCATCATGGCTCTCGGCTAATTCTGACCACCTCACTCCCCTTCACCAGATATTTGCCCTCCCAGCCTCCTTTGCAGCTGATGAGGGTGATGTGACACAGTTCTGGCCAATGAGATATAAAGGGGAGGTCTGCTGGGGTACAGGTCGTGGAGGATCCCAGAACAGATTTTCTTTCACAGCAAAATGATAGAGATGCGGGAAAAGGACCCTTCCTCCCCTTCCTACTTGGGATGCTGGGATGAGAATGTGACGGCTGGAGCCGTGGCAGCTATTTTGCAGAAAGGCTGAGAGACCTGTACTCAGACTAACACTCTGCCCTTCTGGGATGGAGCAGGATCCATAGCCAGGCCTGGAAAGATGAGTATGGGGCTATGGCAGACAGGGGAGGGGACCAACGCTACCTTGCGTTTGCGAGTGGTGAGCACTTGGAATGGCTGAATCTGCTTCTTTTCCCGGTCCCAAGCCACGGCTTCGGTGTCCAGGATGAAAGATGTGACAGACGGGAGTTTAATCTGAAAAGTAAAAGGAAAGACTCAGGGCTTGTGTGAGGCAGAGGATGAGATCAAAAGAAAGACATGGGGAAACAGATTCCCTTTTCCTTCCACAGCTCTCCAGATCCACTAACAAACAGACACATGAACATAGACCCCACTGAGCGGAGGAAAATAACTTTTCTGAAAACGTACTATTTAGTCCCACAAGTTGGAGACCCAGGAACCTTTGACATCTCCCTCTTCTTCTCACCCACATTCAATTCCCCAGTGAACCTGTCAATTTCCCCTTCAAAAATCTCTCTCCAAGCTGCCCACTTCCCACACCCCCACTGCGCTCAGCCACTTCATCCTACTGGTCTCCCCATCCTGCACTGTCCCCGAGGGCCACTCTCCTCACAGCAGCCAGGGCAATCCTGGCAAACGCAATCTGGTCACAGTACGTTCCTGCTAAAACCACCCTGTGACTCCCCAGTGCTGTAAGGGGTCTCGTCAGCCCTGGCCCTCCCTCACCTCACCTGGTCCCACAGCCTTGCTCTCGTCACCCCAGCACGTGAGCCTCTGTTTTAACGGGCTGTGCCCTCCCATGACCGGGACCTTACACATGCTGTTCCCTCTAGCTGTTCCCTGTCCTTCCCCTCCGCTGGGAAGCCTTTTCCCTTGTGAGGCACAAGTCCGGGGGCACCAGCCCTGTCATGTCCTGGACCCTGGCAGCTCCCCTGACACTAGCCTAAGTCAAGTCTGTTGCTCACACAGGCTTACAGAAGGTGGGTCCTTTTCTTCAGAGCCCTGACTGCACCTGTCATTACGGAATCAACAGCAGGACTCTCTGGTGAGAGTCTGCCTGCCCCGCTAGGCTGTGAGCTCGGTGAGGGCAGGGACCGTGCAGGCCTGCCTGTGTCACGTCCCCGGCCTGCAGTACAGGGCCCAGCTCAGATCAGACGCCCAGTAAGTACTTGTTGAATGAATAAGCAAAAGAAGCCCAACAGAGAAGACTTTGTATTGTATGATGCCACCAATATGAAGCCCTAGAATAAGCAAAACTAAGTACGGTGACAAAAAAGGTGATCAGGGGTTGCCTCTGGCAGATGGATGGTGGTGGGCGGAGGAGGGGGCTTGCTTGGCCAGGGGCATGGGGAATAGTCTAGAGTGATGAGAATACGGACGTGTTCTATACGTTGATTGGGTGTTGGTCACACGGGCGTATAAACTTGTCAAAACTAATCAAAGTATACTGTGTATGTAAAATTAGAAACTTTTATGGAAATTACATCTTAGTAAAATTAAAAAAAATAGTGCTTGGCACTCAGCAGCAGAGCCACCAGGGCACATGCTGTACTGTGGCTCTCGTCTTCACCACCTCTAACAGGCAGGATTCCGAACACTGTGCTCCCTGTTCTCTGAAAGAAACACTTCCTAATTAATTAGGGGCAGGCAAGGAGAAAGGCTCTTTGATAGAGGAATCCTAAAACAGGCCGGAGACTCCCGCTGAGTGCAGAGAAACCCCCAGCTCGGGCCGTAAGGCCCAGCCCTACGTGACCCTGGGCTTCATGCTGAGGCTGGGCCCATCTGCAGGCTGCTCCCTGCACCCTCGTCCCCACTCCCTGTCCCTGTCCTCCCTGCCAGAGAGGCTGCAGAGTTAGATTCTGTCCTTCCCAGCCTCTGTCACACCATGGTGGCCACAGGATCCAGTGGCTGGACAGTGACTCCAAGCTGGAGTCAGCTGGGGTGCTGGACAGGTATCTTCATGGGAGGGGACAGAAGCTAGAATCCCTTTTCCCTCTGTCTTTCTGTCTGGAAGTGTGACATCTATTTGGGAAACTGTCAAGGGACAGGCATTGGGATGAAAACCAACCAGCCAAGGACAGTAGAGGACAGAGGCAGAAATGGGCTGGGTGCGGGAGGACACCAGTGCTGGGCCACGTCACCGCTGGGCCACCCATCTCCAGATTTCTTTGAGAAAAAAATACCTGCTTAAGCCACGCATAGTGGGTGCTCTGTCACCTGCAGCCACATGATATCCAATTTCCTTCCAACAAACCCCCACTGCCGAGCCGGCCCCTGCCAGAGCGAGAGTGCCCAGCAGACGCCCACCTTGGGGATGCGGCTGATGATGTCCGGGTACTTCCCAGTGTTATCTTCCTGGTTCCTGCTGAAGATCTTCACCTCCCCGCCTTCCAGAACATGGATCTGCCACAGTAGGTGGGGGAACGGAGAGGAAATCAGAGCTGAGCCCACCCCACGTGGTCCCTCCTTTCCCTTCTGGCTCCACCTTCACCAGTAGAAGGTTCCTGATGCTCTCGAGGAGGAACTGGTGCAGAGACCTGAGCGAATCATCCCGGTTCCAACAGCACCTCCCACCCCTGTCTCTGGAAGCCCCGTCATCTCCTCCTCCCCTCCTGCAAGCACGTGTGTCTTGCTAGGTGTACATACTGATTTGCCTAAATGTTGTTATGCTGTAAATATCATTCTGGTTTCCACTGTTAGTTTATTAGCTTATTTTAATACAGTCTGGTCACAGGCCTTGAGCAGGGCTACATACATGCTATCTTACATGTGTATTGCTATCTCAAGAAAGTTTATATATACAAAATCATTGTCACTATCAGGAATCATTTTCTTACTTTTTTCTCAACACCGTATTTTGAAGATCCGCTTATGATGCCAAGTGTCTATCAAATCCACTATGTGCAGCTGCCGCAAAGCCCTGCAGACGCCCACCCACATCGCCTGCTCTCTGGTCCTGGGTCACAGGACACATGCACAATGTCACTGCACTAAGAGGCCACATAGGCACCTCCCAGAATGGCTGTTATAACACACCCACGCACCAGCAGGGCACAAGTGGAGCCACTACCACAGGTCAGGACTTTTGACGATTTTGCTCTGAGATAACCCTGTGAGATAGTTACCATCGCGCTCCTTGCAGGGAAGTGGACACTAAAGCCCAGGGAGACCAGCAAGGTCAGCCGGGCAGCACGTGCCCAGGCCGGCTCTGAGCTCCCATCTCACTGCCCCCCCCCCCGGCCCTGCTCTGCGGCGCCTCCTGCCTTCTGCAGAAGAGACGTGTCCTGTCCCACTGCCCGTACCTGTGCCCTCTGCCCATCGTATTTGTACTCGCAGGTGAAAGCTGCCTCCTCGAAGCGTTTCAGGACCTCGCTGACACCCCGAGTGGGATGGGCCAGCATTGGCTTCAGGGGGATGCCTGGCGGGGGAGGAGAGAGTGGGTTAGGGTAGACGGGGCAGAGGGAAGGCAATGCCTTGAGCCGGGAGGGTGGTGGAGGAGACCACTGATGCGCCCCAAGACCCATTCTCCTTTCTCGCCACTGAGCAAGAGAATGAACGCCCCTGTGTTCTGGAAGGGCACTTGGGACACCCCCCCTGCCCCCTGCAGCTAGCAAAGGCCATGTGGCTGGAACGCATGAAGGAGGTGCTACGTCTGGGTCACATCCTCATGAGCAATCTGGTTGCCTCCCCTCCTCTCTGAGCCATCTCTGATCACACACACTGGGGTGACAACCTTAGGAGGGCAGAGGGACAGGACAGAAGGAGCCTGGTCCCTGGGTGATCCTTGGAGCCCAGCCTCGTATCCTCCCTGACCCCCTGCCTTGCTCTGGCGACTGATGTGTGACAGAAAGCAACTCCCTCCGGCCTGCCCTGCTGCCCTGGCACACCCCGCTCCGGCAGCTCCACCTCCACACCAGCGTGGGAGGGAAACATCCCGGAGAAAGGAATGGGTTTCAGCACCAGGGAAAGGATGCAATTTTGGTGGGGAGAGAAGAGGCCCCTGCAGGTTCCTAGAGGAGGGCCCATGCGCACAGCGGCTCAGCAGGGGGTGGTGCTGCCATCGGACCCGGGGGCCCATACCTGGGCTCAGCCTGCAGTGCTCCGGGAGACGTTCCAGGCCATGCTCCAGCAGCACGGGGACAATTCGGTCCAGGTCAGGCACCTCACTGGGGTGTGGGGCGAGAATGAGATGCGGGAGAGTCTTCCCAGAACTCACACAGCTTGGAAAGATACCTCCGCCCATGCCCAGAAGCCCAGGCTCCTGCACACGCCTGCCCGTCTCTGTCACCGTGGCCCCACCCCTCCTGCCACTCTGTCTCCGTGTTCTCCCTCTGCGCCACTATCCATCACTCCGACTCCGCCTTCCCTAGTCTGGGCCTGCTGTCGCCCGTCACCCCTAGACCAGCGATTCTCTCCTCGGCCTACACATGAGAACCACGGAAGGTCATGTTCAACTTTACTCAGCCATAAAAAGGATGAATCGATGCCTTCTGCAGCAATTTGGAAGGAACTGGAGACTATTATCCTACGTGGAGTTATCTCAAGAATGGAAAAGCATACACCACACGTACTCTCTCACAGGGGAGTAAAACTCGCTGGAAATCAAGCAGGAGGGAGGGGCAGGAGGGGAAGGGTAAAACCCACCTAACGGGGACAACGAACACTGCTCGGGTGATGGGCATTTATAGCCCTGACTCAAGCCATGTGACAAAAACATTTATACCTCCTTAATATTTTGAAACAAAAAGAAAAGAAGCAAACAAGGTTTTCAAGGCCAGGCTCCACTGCAAAGATTCGGATTTCATCCGTTGGGTGAGGCCGAGGCCAGCAGTGGGTTCTCCCCACCCCCCGCCGGCTGGGAGCCCTGCAAGGGCTCGTTTTCTGCTGTGTGCCCAGCACCCGGGTGGCCCCTGGGGCACTTGTGGGACTGCGCTTCAGCCCCTTTGCCTCAGACACCGTCGCTGGGGCACCCATCATCTCGCGGTCACAGCGCTGGGTCAGCTGCCAGTCAAGGTCTCCCCACCTTCTGGCCCCCCCAGAACCCTCCCCATCACTCCACGGACGTCCTCTGTGACTGTCACAACCCCTCGTTATGTGTCAGTCACCAGCCATTCTCTGGGTCTCTCACGGCCTTTCTGCATGCGCAGCTCGCCTGGAACTCAGAGACCTCTCGATGCCCGCTGCCCTCACTCGCTGTCGGCGCTTTTCACCTCTCCCTGGGTCACTGGCGCTTCTCCACCTGCCACCCTCCGATCTGTCAGCAGGTCCAATCTCATCTGGTCACCACCCTGCTCTCAGTCACCAGCCCCACGGTCATTAATGTTTGGCAGCCACTGGCCCTCCCCCGTCACCTGGGCCCCCCCGCCGTGCAGTGCCCACGGCCCCCGGCTCTCACCAGAACGTCTGCTTCAGGGTCATGCCCTGCTCCTCCAACCATGTCTTCCTGGCCTCTGCTGTCTTGCCCTTCCCAGCATCCACCACAGCAGGGGGGAATCCTAAGAAAAGACCCCAGAGGCTTTGGGATGTGCCTGACCCCCAGCCAGCCCAGGTCCACAGTGTGTGCTTTGCTGTAAGGGGTGGCAGGCGCTGCGTGGGGAAGGGGTGGGGCGTGGCCTTGTGAGAAGGACCAGGGAACGCCACGTTTGCTCTGGGGAGGGGGCAAAGACTGGCCAAAGGAGCTCACCTTGGCCTGGGGGCGTGAGGCTCACGGCCTGGGCGAGGGCGGCCAGCACCGACTGCTCTGCCAGCCCCAGGCGCAGCCGTCCGCTCAGGGACCTGGGGAGAGAGCAGGCTGGGAGTGGGCCTGTCTGCTCCTTTCCAATTCCGCCTCTACCTTCGCTCCTGCCTCCTCCGGCCTCCCCCACCTCGACGCTTTGCAGACCCTCTCCTCGAAACCCAGAATCTCCTAGGCCTGACCTGAGAGATCACACAGCCCCATTTGACAGACACCAGTGGACACCAGCCAGTAATGGTCACGACCACCGGCATGTACTGGGTGCCCTGCAGGGGTGGTGAGGCTCGGGGAGGGCGAGTCAGGCACAGAGGGGCCTGAGGCCTGCACGTGAACGTCACACCTGACCTGGCACAGGCCTTGCTCTGGGCCAGTGGCTGTGGGCAGGAGGCTTCACCTTCCTGTGCCTCCACTTCCCCTTCTGCAAACCGAGGGTGAGGACAACAGGGCCTGCCTCGCGCAGCTGGTTGGAGAAACTGGCAGGATGAAGCACATGGCACAGGCCACACTAGAAACACTCCATGACGTGGGCTGTCCATGGTGACTGTGCAACCATGGTCCTGGAAAACCCTGGCTTTGTGCTGCGCTACCCCTCAGGCCAAGGCAGACATCACCAGCCCATCACAGTACACTCCACCCATGAGCTGAGGACCTTCTCTAGGCAGGGCCACCAAGGGAGGGACCCACTGTGAAAGGAAACTGCTCCCTTCCCACCCTCTCAGGGTCTGGGCCTGCGGCTTGTGCTCCTCTCATCCAAGGGGGTTCAGGGTGGTGGCTCTGGCCCCCAGACCCTCCCAGCTTTCACCTCCAGGCCTGCAGCCCCCTCTCCCAACCTCACAGGCCCAATGTTCACCTGGCGATGAATCGAGCTTCTGAGTGGCGGCAGGCAACGAAGAGGCTTTTGATGATGTCCACCTTCTTGGCTGTGGACTGGAGGAGGTGTGGAAGCCAGTCAGTGCCTGGTGCTGAGGGGAGGGACCGTGCCTCCCCCCCCAACCACCCCTCGCACCCTCACCCCACCCCCATGTCCCAGCCCCCATGGCCTCCAGCTCGCAGGGCAGCTCCCTCCCCACCTTCATCCAGCAGATATTTACTGAGTCTGACATGAGGTGCTAGAATCTCCAGGGGAGACTCCCCAGTCTCAAGTGCAGGAAGGAGGGAAGGAAGCTCTGCACCCCACAGGCAGAGCTGAAGGCACCCAGTCCAACCAGCTGAACCTTTCACAGGTCCCCGAGCCGCCTGGGGTACAGGGTGAGCCCCTACTTACAGCACTGCCCGTGAGCCTGGCGATGTCCAGGAACTTGGCAAAGACCCCCGAGGCGGTGAGTGAGGGTGGCGGCAACATGAGCCTCTGGGTGCTGCGACTGTTCTCGGCCACCAGCCCCACGTCGCCCTTCTCAGCCGCCTCAGCCCGAACAGACTCCAGCTGCCGACCTTGGAGGGGAGACAGCGGGTGGCAGTGGTGAGGGTGACAACTGTGGCTGTGTCTCCTTTCCCTGGCAGGCTGGATGCGCTCTCTCCAGCTGCGTGTACTTGTGCCGAGTACCCTCACCGTGGCGCTCCCAACGCTCACCCACTTGGTGAGACGGCTCGGTGACTGTCCCCCACCACACTGGGGACAGGAACCTACTAGACATCACAGAGAGTGAGGCAGGCAGTTGACCAACACGTTCATGCTCAAGGGAGACACCTGGGCCAGCATCATCAGGGTGTAGATGGGATTTAAACCACAGATGGAATGAGATCACCAGGGAAGCGAGTGTAGACGGAGCAGAGAGAAGGCCAAGGGACCCTTCCTTTCCTCTAGATGGTCATTAACATCCTTCAGCAGTGACCAGTGACCTTTGGCCTGTCTGTTTGAAGTTACCAGTTTACACATATGGGACATGCTTTGGCCTTACATACTGTCCAGAGCTGGTCCCAGGGGCAGCCTGGGTGTAAGAGCAGGAGCTGGGAAGGTGGAGACTCAAGCCACCATGACAACTGTGACCAGCGTCTGTCAACCTATCACAACCAACACGCCCCGGTCACGACAGAAATTTTGTCTCATCTTTTCTATTCTGAAAGGAAATGAAGGGATAACGTAACCTACCAACACACATTGAGATAACGCCCTAACTCTTAACATAGAAAAGAGAGAAAGGGAACATAATCTGTAACAAAATAGCACACATTTCAGACTGTGGATGCTTGGCCACTGCTTAGAAGACAGAGAAGACACAATAAAAGGGGCAGACTTTGTGCCTAAAGTGGAATCGTCACGAGTGAGATAGCCACACGTGTGAACGTTGGTGTGTGACGTATCTACTTGCATGTCAGAAGGGATGGGGCTTTCCAAAACAGTGAACAACGCACAACAAACCTGGGCTTGGGCAGCCATGAGACCCTCAAGGAGGCACAGAGACAAGCGTGAGTGTCACGTGCTAAGGACAGAAGCACAAAAGGACAGAAAAGGCCCTGGCCACGACCACAGCATTGGGCAGGGAACCAACACCAGCCACTTCTTTAGTGAGAAAAATAGATCCTAGTTTCAGCCAGTGTACTTGGGCTTCCTATTACTTGTAGCTCAGAGTTTTCTTAGCAGATACTGGTTGCCCTGGGTCTGGTGTGATGTCCACGTTCAATAAATATATCTTGAGTGCATGGGTGAGAGAATTCTGAGTCTCCTCTCCTCTGGCTCCCATGACCCTGTCGGTCTTTGTCAGTCCCTTTGTCTTCCCGTAAAACCCAGGAACCCCTCCTTCCTAAAATGTTAGTGTTCCCCACGGCTCAACCCCAAGATGCCCTCGTATCTTCCCTGTACATCCTCTCCCAGGCAGATGCAAACTCGACGGCGCTTCTGTCATCCTTCCTGAGCTGACCACGCCCAAACCCCAGTCTCTGATCCAGATCTACTGAGCTGAGGCCCAAATATGTCCCTATTCTCGGATGGCCTTGGAGTGCCTACAGGTACAGGCCACCCGTGCCTGGTCCCAGGCTGGAATGATTAGCTCCCCCTGCAGTACCTGACCCCTACCTGTGCCACCCCAGGGTCCCCACCATCTGGCAGATCCCTCCTGTGACTGTCTCTCTCCACACCTGCCCTCTCCTGCTCCCTGCAGCCCTGCCCACTCCTCTCCCCTTGGATCTTTGCCCTTAGCCTCCTAGCTTCCCATCCATCCTCCACAAGGGCCAGAGCTGACCCTGCCCGCCGCCTGCTCTTGATCCTTTCTTGGCTCCCCGATGCCTCACAGTAAGCACCAGGCCCTTAGCAGGTGGCTGCCTACATCACCAGCCTCAAGCCTCCCCACCCTGCTCAGGCAGCTCGGCCCCTGCAGGCCCCTGCCCGTTTAACCCTGCTCCTTCCCCTCAGCCCCTCCAGCTACAGTCCTTTAGAGTCCTTAGGACCTCTGCCACCTCCCTAAGCCCCAACCCTCATCCCAGCCCCCAAGTCCTGCTGTCTTTGCCTTTAGCATCTCTCTCCTCCCCACAGCCCTGTCCCAACACAGGCCGCCTGGTCCTCCCTCACCTGAATCGCTGCCCCGTGTGCTCTCCCCAACGCCCCATGCAAATCTGTTCCCATCAGGTTCTCTTCCCTTCTGACCTCTTCCTCTTCCTCACTCCACCTTCAGCTCTCTCTCTGCCGTCTCCCAGGTCCTCCAGACATCTCAGCTTTCTCCTGCTCAGCTTCCTTCCCCCTCGTCCCTCCGCCACAGCCCCCTCACCTGTGGCCTGGGCCACTGCCTTGAGAAGGACGCTGTCACCAACACCAAGCTCCAGGCCCTGCTGGGGTGGCCCAAGGCTGTTGAGGCTGAGGTAGAGGACAGGGAGGAGGTCTGGGGGTGACAGGGCCACCACGGAGCGCAACAAGTTGCTCAGTGTCTCCACCATCCGGAGCCTGGAGGGGGGACAAGGGTGTGACCACCTGGTCCTTCATGGTCAAAATGTGATTTTTGTGGGAGAGTGGGTGGGGAGGACACTAAAAGGAACCAGGTAAAGAGAAGAGGGAAGGGCTCAAGACTGTCCCAGGCATGTGACCCAGAGCCACAGGCACAGGACTGGGGACAGAGAAGGGAGCTGCGTGTGGACTAGTGGTGCTGTGTGCTGAGAAGCATCAGGGGTGGGCGTCACTGGGAGTGGGGGTCTCTGGGGGGGACCTCTGCAGGCGAGAAGGGGTCATCTCTGTAACCAGGACCCAACTTCCTTTCACTAACAGGGAGACATGGCAACAAGACTGCAGTCATCCTCAATGACTTAAGGTTGATTTAACATGATCACACACTTTCTGCAGGCCCAGCTATCCTGAGGAGCCTGTTTCCCTACCCCATGGATCTGGGCTCAACCTCGGGTCTTGCTTTGACTAAGAGAATGAGGCAGAAAGTCAGTCAAGAGGACTTGCAGCCACTCTTGTGACCTCTGTGGTCCATGACATTGTGCCTGAGTGTGGGGAAAGGCCAGGTTGGAAGGGCCAGGCAGTAGGAGGCAGCAGCGACTGCCATGCAAACGACAGACAGGAGAGCTCCCACCCAGACGGGCCTGATTAATTACCGAGCAGAAACCTCCTCGATCTTCTCAAATGTCCGGGCCACGGCCAGATAAGGGACCCTGGGGAAGAAAAAGAGACGCAAGTGCCATGTGTACAGCCTACATTGTCCTCTGTCCATGCTGCTTCCCCACACCTCCCTGGGGACAGCCCTGCCAACACCCAAATGCACGAAAGCAACCCTGCTCACTGCCCAGGGCTCTCTGTCCTTTTCAAAGCTGCTGTGTTCCCAAAACACAGGAGGGACAGGCATGACCATTTCCTCCAACCAAGGCTCCAGCTGAAAGCCCCCCATAGCAACAGAGGTTGGAGCAGGCAGGTTGGGGAGGGAGAAGTCTCACTTCTGGCCTGGTTTCCAGCAGGCATCTTCGATGGGATGGTAGTTGTTCTTGGCAGGATTGTAGCTGGTTGGGTCTAGGGGTCTGTGGAGCAAAAGGGAGATAACTGGGTAGATTCCTGGGCCAGGGAGGAGTCAGTCCTCCCACTATGATGTATGTGCCAAGCACTGTTCGGGGCACAAAGGCACAGACATGAATGAAAACAAAGTTTGCTAATGCGAAGCTTACGTTCCAGCAGGAGAGTCAGAAAAAAGAAAACAAACCACTAAACCACATAAACAAATAGATAATTTTAGGTATTAAAATGGCTAAAATATCCGCTTCCTCCATAGGATTACTGTAGAGATAAAGTTAACATACCATTTAACCTCATTAATAAGGTCTCATTAATAACCTTGTTAATAAGGTCTCAACTTGGGGTGCAAAACTGATGTTTAGAATCCCCCAAACGTTTTTATTAGGATAATTAAACTTTTTCATTTTTTGACACAGAGTCTCACTCTGTTGCTCGGGCTAGAGTGTCATGGTGTCAGCCTAGCTCACAGCAACCTCAAACTCCTGGGCTCAAGCGATCCTTCTGCCTCAGCCTCCTATGTAGCTGGGACTACAGGCATGCGCCACGATGCCCGGATAATTATATATATATATATTTTTTAGTTGTCCAGCTAATTTATTTCTATGTTTTTAGTAGAGATGGGGTCTCGCTCTTGTTCAGGCTAGTCTCGAACTCCTGAGCTCAAACGATCCGCCCACCTTGACCTCCCAGAGTGCTAGGATTACAGGCGTGAGCCACCACACCCGGCCAGGATAATTAAACTTTAATCATAGAATTTTAAAGCTGAAAGTTTTTTTGTGCTTATATGTTCCATTTTTGGAGGCATAAAATAAAATCAGAGATTTTTGATCCACTGCATTATACTTTTTAACCCAGTGTCCTTTCTGCTAAACAGCAGAAATTGTGCCAAACCCCACTTTTTGCCTTTTCTGTTAATTTCCTACTATTCTTAACGTTGGCTGGCCTCCGGGGCTCAGACGTTGGGCCTCTTCTCTTCCTTATTTACTGTAACTCCCCTGCTGATCACCTCCAGTCTCAACTCTGAATTCCATCTGTATGTCAATGATTCCCAACTCTTCATCTCCAGCCTTAACTTCTACGAGGAAATCCAGACTCGCATCCAACTGCACCCTTCATGTCTCCACGTGGATGTCTGACAGATGTCTCCAGCTTAATAACGGGCAAAACTTCTGCCCCAAATCTGCTCTTCCCGCCCCATCTTCCCTGCCCCAGTCAATGGCAACCCCGTCCTCCCCAGTGCTCAGGCCCAAACACCTGGTGACAGCTCTGACTCCTCTCTTTAGTTCACATTCCTCGTCCATCCGCTGCAAATCCCACCTGCTAAGATAGGATCCAAAATCCGGCACTTACTACCTCTACCATCTCTTGCCTAGATTATCACAATAAACTCTTCTCTGGTCTCTCTGCTTCCATCTGCGACATTGTTTAGTCTCTATTCTCACCACTGCAGCCAGAGAGATCTCATTAAAGTACAAATCGGATTATACTACCAACTTTTCACAACCCCTCTCAAATCAGACTTAAGAACCAAAGTCTTGACAAAGGCTTACAAGGCCCTGCCACAGGCTGGCCCTGGCACCTCTGACTTCATCTATTACTTCCCCCTTCGATTACCACAGGCGTGCTCTCGCCTCAGGGCCTTTGCACTTGCTATTCCCTCAGCCTGGAACATTCTTCCCCCATGGTTCATTTCCTCATCTCTTTCAAGTCTTTTACTCAAACTTCCCCCCTTCCCAGTGAGGTCTTCTCTGACCTCCTTATTGAAATCTGCAACCTCTCCCCTCCCCCTGTTCCTGCTCTACTCTCCACTACCTCACTTATCACCATATGACATGTGACAGATTTTGCTTATTTATTCTTTATACCCTGTCTCCCCCATTAGAAAACAAGCTCGATAAAACATGATTTTTGTCTGATTTGCTCTCTGCTAGATCTCCAGCACTTAAAACCACTGCTTGACACACTGAATCCTCAATAAATATTTACTGAGTAAATGAATAAATCCATGATTGACTAATGAGAAAAAAGTCTAAATGTACTCAATTAAATCCGTTTGCTCACCATACATTGCCTGCACTTCCTATGGGCCGGCCCCAGTGCCAGGAGCTAGGCAAGAGGATTCAGCCCAGTCCTGACTCTGTGGGAAGGAGCTGGCAGTCTGGTTGAGGAGGCACTTTAACATGTGACAGGACATGGAAGAAAGTGTGACTCCAAGTGCTGGGGACACACATCAGCTGTGATGGAGGAAGAGTACCAGGCTTCCCCAAGCAGGTGGGTACAACATGAGCAGGGGCCTGAGGGAGTATGTTGGGCAATGTGGGCTGGGGACAGTGTTCTAGGCAGGCGCCAGCACACTCAGAAGCAAGGAGGTATGACAGGAAACGGTGCTGATGGAGCAAGGAGGCGGCTGGTGATGGCAGGAAGCTGTGATGTGCGGTGGGCAGGGCTAACGCACAGGGCCCCGAGGAGCCCAGTGTTCATCTGGGGTGCTGGGATCACAGATGGGTTTTGAGCAAGGCAGAGATGGGGTCTGATCCTATTACTTTATATGATATTTATCTATCCACCCATCCATCCAGTCGTTCATTCAACCAATCTTCAGCAAAGTCTCCTGTGTATCTATCAGGAGTGATGGGAATCGGCCCAGACATCTCTTCAAAGAATTAACACAATCACAGTGAGACGATTGTTTAACAACCTATTCAGTGTGCCGCAACCCCAGTATACTGTGCGCAGCACGAGGGCCAAGGCAGGGCAGCTCTATATGATTCATCGCATGGGCCACCCAGGGCTGGCCCAGAGAGGTGTTCAGTAAAGTTTAAGGCAGAGCAGACGCGCCTGCCGGCTTTTACACTCTGAATCTGGCAAGTTCAGTGCGACAGGAATAATCTGGTAAGAAATGAGGCCAGAGAGGTGGGCAGGGGCCAGTGCCCAAAGAGGCTTAGATTTTGTCTTGGGGGCACTGGGGAGCCATCAGAGGAGCAGGGTCATCTGTGGGGTGTCAGAAAGATCCCCCAGGCCCTCTGGGGGTCAGACTGAGGATGAAAGATTGGAGGCCGGTGGTCAGGAAAGTGGCTGGGGTGATGGGTCTGCAAATTCCGCCCCTGGAATATTTTTGCATGGTCTAGGACCTAAGGGTGGCTCTGCAACAGGCGCAAACGTGGCCTATGAAGCCAAAGATATTTCCTATCTGGCCCTTTTCAGAAAATGATTTGCCAAGCCCTGAAACAGGAGGAAGGCTGAGCTGGGAATGCAGGGAAGGGAACATGCCCAGAAGACATTTTCCAGACCCAGATGTTGACTCACCCCTTGCTGTCCTCCTTCCCTTGAGCGCCTGGCCCCTCTTCTTTCACTTCTTTTTTGACTGTTGGCTTCCGGGGTGCTGGGAATAAACCAGGAAATGGTGGGTCTTTTCTCCTGATAGCACCCACCTTTCCAGCCATTCTCCACCCAGCACTGCCCTAACACTTGGGGAGACAGGCGACAAGCCAGGAGAGAGGAGGTACACTTGCCAACCAGCAGGAAAGCCAGAAGGGATGTGCAGCTCACCCACCTCCTGCCTGCACAACCCCGGAGAGATGAGGTGAGGAAGAGAAACTCACTGAAGAAGCTACTGAGCGTCTTCGGGGGTCTGGGGGGAGGCTTAGTCTCCTCCTCCTGTGCTTCCTGCTTCACGGCCACCTCGGGCTCTGAATCGCTTTCCTTCGGCTTCCCTGCTTCTAAAGTGAGAGAGGTGAGATGGTGATGCAAACTGTTTCGACCTCAAGACTTTTTTTTTTAACCCCACAGTCATTCTAATCCTGCAGACAGAAAATACAATCAATTCTGTCCTTTTCCTTTCTGTAGCATAAGTTTTGAGCTGAGATCTCAGGCCTGATGTTCACTACTCAGTGCAAAGAAATGAAATTTCAGCATTTCGCCTGAAATTGGAGACTGAGGAATAGTGGCAAAAAGAAATCTCACCATGATTAGAAGAAAATATTCCCGTTTCTGCAGATGCAGAAAATCAGATGCAACTCTACATACCTAAAATTGTCCCTGCAAGTACTGTTTCCAAAAGAGGAGTTTCAAGGACACCTGGAGTGAAGGGGTCATTCTACAGGCTGTGAGAACAGCTCAACCTCTAAGACACCGAAACTCAGCTTGCTTAATAAATTAGTGCTTAATAACTTAGTTATTAATAATCTCATATCTCAGCTTAGTTAAACCAATAACAATAATAAAACCTATGATTCTCCTAGATTCCGCATTTGAACAATACATTTGAGAATTTAAGCATTCTTTAAATTAACTGTCCTCCAAAGATATCTGACCTGGATGGGCACAGTGGCTCATGCCTGGAATCCCAGCACTTTAGGAGGCTGAGGTAGGAGGATTGAGTTAGGGCAGGAGTTCAAAACCAGCCTGGACAACATAGTGAGACCCCATCTCCACACACACACACACACACACACACACACGATATCTGACCTCAAAATCAGGAAGATTGGGCTGGGGGCAGAGAGAAGATCAGAAACTCACTGGAGGTCTCTACAGAATTGGGAAGTGTTGTGGGCTGGTCCCCTCCTTCTTCTTCTTTCTTTGTTGCCACTTCAGCCTTTATTAGGCTTTCTTTTGGGGTCTCTGCTTCTGATGACAGACAGAAAAGTGAGATGGCGAAAAATCATTGTGACCGCCAAGGACATTTCGACTCCAGAGACATTCTGGCCCAATTTGCTCTTTCTGGTACCAATCAAGTATGTCTGCAAAGTGACGAGAGGCACAAGACCCTGTTCCTGCTCAACTCTGTGCCAGGCAGGGCGCTCTGAGGGGATCCAAACCCCGTGTTTGCCTGTGAGGCTGACAAATAAATACAGTCAGTTTTTCCTTATAAACTATTCTTTTAGAATTATTCACTTCACCATAATAGAATTTGAAAGTGTTCAAAATGCATAAGATAGCTTGTTACAGATAAAAATAAAATTTTTAAAGACTGGAAAAAAAAACCATACCTCTAAGGTAACAAAAACTGCAAAAACTAGGGAAAATTTGCCTTAGTAGAAAGAGGCCACTCCCTCACTGCCCCCACCCCCAAATGACAATAGTTAAAACTGCACAATTTACAATGACTGACTAAAAAGTTGCCAACAGGAAATCAAATCTTGACCAAATTCAAATCTGCCCTGGGAAAACTGAGCCTAGTGAGGACTTTTTGTTAAACAAACAAAAAACCTGACAGTGACAAAGGCTGCGATTGATATACTCTCATCGAGGCCCCAAACGATCAATGGATCAGATCTTTATGGCTGTTTCCCACACACACCAAAATGCAGGCAACTCACAGGGGCACTGCAGGGTATTTACATTTTCAGAGGAAACCCAGCGACATCTGTTGGACGCTGCGTGAACTACTAGCTTGAGGTCTTTTAGTTTTCAGTATTAGATCACATTCCCTGCAATGACGTATCTCTGCAAAGCTGGGTATTCACTGGTTGCTTTTATAAAAATCAAGCACTGCACAAAAATCAGCATGGAACAGGGAATGAGGGTGGCAGTTTCAACTGGATTCCATGGCTTGAGATGTTTCCCAGTACCTAGTGCACATCCCATTAAGTAAGTAAGTGGTTACTTAAGAACAAAATACAAATATTACTTTTTCTTTCAATGTATATGTATTATCTAATAGTTGTTTGGACATAACTACTTAATAAAAGGAACTGTTAAGGTATGGGCCTAGGGGTGCTATGAAAAAATTACTAAGACAGGAAGGGTCTGTGAGCCAAGAAAGTTTGGGAACCTCTGCTTTATGGCAAAATAGAAGAAAAAGGAAAAGAAGTCATTTAGAGGAAAAATATTTTCCATTAAATAAATATAAAAATGGAAGCTAAGGATTAGAAACTGGGTATGAAGTGATGCTGAATTAAGAAGGCAAAACAAATGTACTAAACAAATGTATTACAATATGCTTTCACGACAAAAGTGCCTGCGTTGGTCCATGGAATTCCGACTGACACGTCTGGGTGCTGACCCGCAGCACAAATCACTGGGGTCCAAACATCCTGGACCCTCAGGCCCTTGCCCTCCCCGGTCCCCTCAGCGTACACAAACGCAATTCTTACCTGCTAGTGCCTCACCTTGCTCCTCCTTCCTCCTCTTGGCTTCTCGGTCCTTGTCCTCACTCTGCTCTTCCAGGACGTCCTGAATTGTCCGTTTTGGGAGCTGCTTCCGAGCTAGGAAAGCAAAGGGCTGGGTGTGGTTGACCTCATGGCTTGTCTGCTTCCGCCCCACCGAGCTCAGACCCACCGATGGCGCCCTGCAGAGACTCTGGGCCCCGTCCCCTTCTCTGCCTACCCACGGCCACTGCTCCAGCACAGGCCTCATCCTTCAAGCCCTGCTGCTTCCTGGTTGTGTGACCTCGAGCAGGTTTCTTAATTTCTCTGTGCTCCGCCTGCCCATGTCTGCAGAATGGGAATAATCCCAACATGTAAATGATGATGTAACATGCTACGCACGGTACCAGCTCTGGAAGGTGCTCTCAGTGTCCCCTCGCATCCCTAGGATCTTACTACCGTGGGTTCCAGAACCTCAGAAGTCTGGAAGCGGCAGGGAATGAACTAGCCCTGGAAGTGGCCCTCCCCAGTGACCCACGGGAGTAGGTATCAACACCCCGCTGCCTTGCACCTCGGGGTAACTCTGAGACACACATTCACGCTGTTCTCTATGGTACCTCACTGAGGTGGCCGACCTAATAACACATCCTATGTTGGCTGCCTCCCTGCCCTGAATCACTGTCTGTTCCCTCCATCTCCCAAGGGAACAACTTGCACTTGAATCACTGTTTCAGAGCTTCAGAGCTTGCTTGTAAAGGATTCCAAACAGAGATGCTAACCCATGGCGAGAAGCTCACTGAAAGGCAGTTACGAGCATTTTCACTATTACCTCTCATCTAGGCCACTGCACCACCTCCTCCCTGGTCTTCCGGCCCCCAGTGGCTTTACATGGCCCCAGAGGGACATTCAGCCACGACTGACACTGTCCCTCCCTGCTCAAAACCCTTCCATGACTCCACATTCTTCACTTTATCCAGGTTAAGGTCTTTTGATATCTATCGCCATCTTACCTAATCTTTCTCCGCCTGACCTTGTAACTCTTCCATGCCACATAATCCACTTTCTTTTATAGTGTCACCAAGCTAAATGGGCGGCGTTCCCAAACACACCAATATGTGTTACTCCTCCAGGCTCTGCACATGCTGTTCAGCAGCCCTTTAGGACACAGCTCAATGTCACTGCCTCTGAGAAGAATTCCCTGATACGCCCCCAGGGCTGACCTTAGTGTCTGCCCTGAGCTTCCAGCACGACCTGAGCCATGCTGTTACTTCATCACGATCCTCTTCATGCAGGCCTGACCCTGTCACACCCGGCTTACAGCCCTACACCACGGCCCCCCAGCACCCCCAGGACGAACGAAGCCCGGGCTTGTCAGCCGGGAGTGCAAGGCCCTTTGGGATCCAGCCCCCCACTCTCCTCTCTAGCTCATCTCTCACCACGCACTATCCTCAAACTCTCCCTGCTCCCCAAAGCACATGTGATTCTCCAGAAACACTGAAGGGTGAGTCCCCAAACATGCCATGCTGTTCCCATCTCATGGCCTTTGCACGTGCCGTCCTTGTCTGAAACACCTTCTTCCACCTGCTCTTTCTCAACACAGCCCACCCTAAGCCATCCTGTAAGACTCGGCTCAGACGTCACCTCCTCTGGGCTGGCTGACTTCTGAGCTCCCAGAGCACCCTGCGTTACCAACACCATCTCATGGAAAGATCTGGCAAGCCATGTAATCTTAAACTTTCTAGAAGCCACATTAATGAAGAGAGGAAAAAAACCCAGGTGAGCTTAGTTTCAATAATATATTTTACTTAACTCAATATATCCAAAACAGTACGGTTTCAACATGCTTTCAATATTGCTAACATTCTTTTTCTATGCTAAGTCTCCAAAATCTGATGAACTCACTGCATATCTCAATTCGGACACAAAATTTTCATCAGAAATACTTGATCTGTGTTCAGGTAGCCCAAATTGTTCCAAAAATACCGGAAAGTCTTCACTAACTGAATCAAGTACCAGCTTTCGAATGTAGATTTAATTAAAATGATATGACAGTGAAGATTCAGCCCATCATAGTGGCCACGTTTCAAGGCTCAGCAGGCCACGACGGTTGTGCCGCTCACACCACCCTGCATTACGTGTGGGTCTCTCCCCTATCTTTCCCCAGTTCCAAACCTTCCCAATTCCCCTTGGGACAAAGATGCTGTTTTTCCAGAACCTTCTCACATCATGGCTCATTATCCCCAACCCTGCGCTCTCTGTGCCAGCACACCAAACCATTCTCGGTCCTCAAGGGCCTTCTCAACGTGTACTGTCTCCCTGCCTAGGACTATTCCCTTCTTTTCTCCCTGCTGCCTTTTCTTTGTCCTTCCTGGCTCAGGTTGGTTAATCTCTCTTCTAGAAGTCTCCTTTGAGCCGAGGCCCCGTCCTTGTGTTTACACTATGAGCTGTGCGGCCTCCACCACTGCACATAACAACTGTGGGCTGCGCCCAGTTCTGAGCATTTTACAAGTGTTAACTTTTAACTCTTCTGACATTTCTGCGTGGTAGGTACTGTGATTATCATCTTTGTTTTATAGATAAAGCAGCCTAAGCTCAGAGACTGTAAGTCATTTACCCAAGATCACACAGCAGATGGATGGCAGAGCTGTGCTCTTATCCACAACACCAAGATCAGAGTTGTTGTAAGGATGTCCACCTGGACTAGAAATCGAAGTGGGGAGAAAGACAGGCAGCTGAAAGGGCAGGAGCCTGTGTGTCCTTACCTGTGCGGCGCTTCAGGATCCCCGGTGGGGAGATGCCAATGGGAGAGGTGTCAGAGAGGGAAGAGCTGTTCTCAGGAGATGTGGTAGGACTAGGAGCGGAGACTTTCAGGCAGTCTGGGGCAGGTTTCTGGAAGAAAAAAAGAGCAATTCTAGAGTGAGGCGGGGAAAGGAAGGACTACATTTCCCAAACCTCTCTCTATGCCTACCCTCCTTTCTGGCCCCATGATTCCAGCCTCAACTCAGGCCTTGTCTTCTCTCACCTGGGCAATCACTCCACCCTCCAGTATAGTATAATGGTCCCAGATTCTCCCATCATAGACTCCAATAACAATTCTGCTTTCTAAAGTAACAGAATCTTTGATTGTTGGCTAAGCATATGATATCTCAAGTAAAGACTATACTTCCCAGCCTCCCTTGCAGCTAGGTATGGTCATGGGCCTAAAGACTACATTTCCGAGCCTCCCTTGCAGCTAGTGGTAATGTAAGGGGGAATGATGTAGATGTCTCTTGGTTCAAATAATATCCACTTAAAGTTGAGTGCCTGCCTCTTCCTGCTAGCTGAATATGGATATTCACTTGGACAAGGGCAACTAGGGATGACAAACAACAGCATAGAAGAGGCCTGGGCCTCTGACTCTGAGACTGCCACATGGATCCTGGATTTTGTGTGCTCATTAGAGAGGAAAATAAATTTCCTGCCTAAGCCACTGTTACTGTGTCTTGGTTTCAACTACTGATTTAATAATTGGCCCCGTGCCAGGTTATTAAGTGACTACTTCTCAGCTCCAAGCCCCACTGCTCTACAATCTCCCTTGTGATGACAGGACCAGGACTCCGCAAACCTCTTTCTTGCTCTGGCCGCCAGCTGTGTCAGACAGTGCGAACATGGGGGCACTAGAGGGGACTGCATGACTGAAGGCACAGCAGGCTTTCCTGAGGCAGCTGCTGGATTGAACTAATAATTTTTCCAACACTTCCAGGGCCTGCTATGTGATGCCCCATCAGACACCAGCACCTCCTGCCCAGGGCCCCCTTCCTCAAAGATCCGAGTCCCAGGCCCTCAGGGCACCTCCTCCAAGCTCAGAGACCCCAGCTGCCACCTGCCAGCATTCCTGCCACAGAGTCTGAGTTTCAGCTCCACAGTCACAGAAGTGGTAGTGGCATCCTGCAGTTGCTGCCTCCATGATGCCTCAAGTTCTCTTTTTATCCCTTCAGTTACGTAGTTAACAACTGCACGCTTAGTTGACAATTCTTTACATTGAATTCCCTCTGTTTAAATCACTGGTGTGGTTTCTGTCCATTGAGACCTTGATGAATACAAGTCTCATAGGGATATTTCAAACAGGACCAAACTACCTCTAGCTCTTGTTTACTCAAAACCCTTCCATAGCTTCCTAGCAGTCCCAAGGCAAAGTCCAAGCTTCTAAAGGCAACCATGTCCTAATCCTTGGAATTAGCAAATGGCAATCAAGGTTGTTAATCAGCTGACCTCAAGATAGGGTGGTCAGCCTGGGTTATCCAGGTGGGCCCAAGGTAGTCACAGGGTCCTTAAAAGTGGAAGAGGAAGGCAGGAGAAGAGAGTCAGATTGAGATCCGACCACCAAAGAAAGGCAGAGAAGGAGGCAATGCTGCTAACTTTGAAAATGGAGAAAAGCAGGCCTCTAGAAGCTGGAAAAGGGAAGGGAATCGATTTTCCTCTGGAGCCGCCAGAAAGGAATGCGGCCCTGCTGACACCTTGATTTTAGTCCTGTGACACCCATTTCAGACTCTTGACCCCCAGAACTATAAGATAATAAACTTACATTGTTTTAAGCCATTATGTTTGTGGTAAATTGTTACAGAAGCAAAATGGGAAACTAGCAGGTAGTCAGGAAAGTTTCACCAAGGTGATATTTGAGCAAAGCCTGAAAGAAAGTGAGGGATCGAGTCACATGTGTATCTTGGAAAGGGAGCTTTAGGCAGGGAAAAGAGCAGGTGACCCAGAGCATGAGAAGTGGGATAGATGGAGTGAGCAGAGGAAGATGTGTCGATGAGGTTGAAGATTGTTGGGGAGAGGAAGACAGGCAGATCATGAGGGGTCTGGTATGTCTGTGCAAGGACTGGCTTGGCCTAAGACGGTCACATCAATCAGAGCTTCCCGCAGGGAGTGACAGGACCTCACCAGTGACAGACTGAGAAGTGCTGCACTTTGGATGTTACCCACAGAGCAATGAGCAAGCATTAAATGACTTTTAAACAGAGGAAGGAAATGATCCAGCATATTTGAAGAGGATGAAAAGCCCTCTGGCCACAGGAGAGACCGCATATACGTCTGAGCTCTTATTTCAAATCAGGCACTATTCTCGGATCTGTATGTGAATTGACTCATTTCATTCTCCCAGCCACCCCATGAGGAAGGTGTTACCAGGAGGTGCGTGTTACAGGCAATGCAACCGAGGCATAGGGAAGTCAAAGGACTGCTCAAGGTTCCAGGCAGGGCAGGGGCAGAGTTAGGACCAGGTCGTCAGTCCCCTGGGCACAGCCACTAAACTCATCCACCTCCTGGGAAACGTCTCCATAATTCTCCTGAGCAGCTGCTGCACTCAGTTCCAAAGGCTAATGGGAATTACGGTTTCTTCTGGTAAAACTGGGCAGGCTAATGGGGACCTACCTTTCCTTTTGGGGGAGTCAGGGCTTCGTCGTCCTCCTCCCCTTCGCTGCCCAAGACCCGGGCCGCCTTCCTCCCCGGCCTCTTCACTGGGGAATCGTTATCGGACACCACTCCATTCCACTCCTTCAGCGCCGTCCTGGACAGCAGGAAAGGCGGGGTGGGCGGGTATCACATCAGACAGAGTGGAGCACTGCCCCAAACACTCCAGCATCTTCACTATGTTTCCTTCCCTTCCTTTCCTTTCAATGCATTCAATGAATATTTTCTAGATGCCTCCTTGGCAAATACTCTACTGTCCAGCCATTCATCCGTCTATCACTCTATCACATCTCCAGAGGCCCCCTGAATGCCCACCCTGTGACGGGTGATGCTGAGGAGCAAATGGAGTCCCTGCCTATGGCAGAGACTGGCCTCCAACATCCATCTGGAGACTTTCTTTCTTTAGTCATACAAGCTCCTGACTTTTGGCAAGGTACATGGTCACCCAGCTACAGACTATGCTTGCCAGCCTCCCCCGCAGCTATGCATGGCCACGTGATGAGTTCTGAGCAATAGCGTGTAAGTGGCACGATGGACACATGCAACTTGCTCCTGACTACTAGTGTCCATGTCCTCTTATCCCTGGACCTCAGACTCACTTTGGCGATGAAGATGAGGGACTCTGGACCTGGGACAACCTAGTGGTACAGAGTCACCTACCTGCCCTAAATGGCCTGAACCACTCAGAGTCTTACAAGTGAGAAAATGGCAACTTTTATTTTAACTAAGTCACTGTGACTTTGTTTACTGTTAGAGCAGCTCAACTACTTTCCTGACACTGGCTCTGAGGACCTCCCAGTCTGGCGAGGGACAAAGACACAGCCTATCACAAAATTTCTTTTGGGGCTCGAGACATTTTGAATGAAGTTTTTAATACTTGCAACCAAGAGGATTCTGACTGCTAAAGGAAAAAATTCACCACGTCCCGGCCCCACTGCATACTTTGGAGGGGGCTCCGTTTCTCTGCTGCTGTTGGATGCCTCCTTCTCAGGCTTCTTCGCTTTACCCTCTTTCTTGGGGTGGAAAAATGACCTAGAGGAACATAAGAGGAGAAAAAAGGGAATGATAACAGCACCAATACCCCATCTATCCATGCCGCATCCTACAGCTTCCAACACCCTTTCCCATCCCAGCACATAAGATTTCAAACAACCCCTTTGACTGACAAGGAAACTGAGGCTCAGACAGAGGAGGTAACACTCTACTTGTTTTTCTGACCTGACTCATCTGAGAGATACAACACACCCTAATTTTCATCCAACAAATATTAACTGAGCACTTATTATGCACCAGGGCCTTTCCTGGGCCTGAGGGATTTGGCAGTGACCCAGACACATAAAGTCCCTGACCTCAAGAAGCTAACCCTCAAGGGGAAGAGGCAAATATTAAGCAAATAACTAAATATAAAATTTCAGGAGGTGCAAAGTGCTCTGAAAAATATAAATAAAGCAAGGTACCTTCCAATTGACTTGAGTTCACCTAGACTGAGGAGCTTGATTCCAAAGGAGAAAGTACTGAGCGGGAAAAATAGGAACTTCACGGTGAAGAGGCCTGGCTAACACTCCCCTAACCAAGTGATGAAGGTGAGCTGTGCGTGACGTCACAGGGATGTTACGCACTCCTGACACAAGGCAGTATCTTTCAGTGGTATCTTTCCAAAAGCCCATGACTCTGGCCTGATTATGATAATACTGCTCACACTGAAATCGGGGGATATTCTACGGGGTACCGGGTCAGTACTCCTCAAGACTGACAAGATCATAAAAAACAAGGGAAGTCTGAGAAAATGTCACCCAGAGGAGACTGAGATGTGACAACTAAATGCAACATGGTACCCTGAATCTGATCCTGGAACAGAAAAAGACATTAATTAAAAACAAACAAACAAACAAACAAACAAACTGGTCAAATCTGAACAATAAAGCGTAGAGTTTAATGAATGGTACTATACTGATGTTGGTTCCTTAGCTGTTAGAAATGGACCATAGTAATGTACGATGTCAACAATGGAAACTGGGTGAGGAGTATACAGGAACTCTGTACCATCTTTACAACTTTTCTGTATATCAAAAATTATTCCAGGCCAGGCGCGGTAGCTCACCCCTATAATCCTAGCACTCTGGGAGGCCGAGGCA
>VBSM01003212.1:8539373-8561577 GCA_008086735.1 Cheirogaleus medius
AAAAAAAAAAAAAAAAATTATTCCAAAATAAAAGTTTACTTAATCTGTAAAAAAACAGAAAAAGAAAATAAAGCAAAGCAAGCAGACAGAAAGCAACCTAAGGTGTTATCAGCCCTAGATAGACCATCCCCAGATTTCTCATGATATGAGAAAAATGTAACGCAGGATTGGCATAAGTTACTATTTCCCAAGTTTCTGTGGTGAATGTCCAGGTCTAGGTCTGTCTACCATCCGTTCCCCAATTCTCTTGCTCTGGTAACAGCCCCCAACTTTCCTCCTGGGATGCCTTTTACCCCGCTTTCTCTCAATACACAAGAGATGAGTGGGCCTGCCCTTTTACCCACAACTGGGGGTGGACATACGACCCAGGCTGGCCAATCAGAGCTCTACATCCCTGTGGCTGCAGTGGCTGGTTCAGGAGAGATATGTGACCCAAGCTGGACCAGTGAAACTTGACTTTAGATATTGAGACAGCTAGGAGGGAGACACCCTCTTTCCACTGGGATCGATAACCCAGAGAGAGTCCCCCTGAGACACAAAAACACTGAAGCAAGCAGAGCTGAACAATGGAGAGAATCAGATTCCCAGTGACAAAGTTCTGGCAACTGGATCCAAACAAGCCTGAGGCCATTTACTCTAGAAGGTTTCAACTACATAAGCCAAGTAATTCCCTTTCTTTTTTTCCCTCCCTTTCTTTTTTTCCCTGAAGCCAGCTGGTGTTAGCATGAGGTTTCTCAGCCTAGACCCTACTGATTCTTTAAGCTGAATCATTCTTTGTTGTGGGGGGCTGTCCTGAGCCCTGAAGGATGTTTAGCAGCATGTCTGGCCTTCATCCACTAGATGCCAATGGCAAACCTCCCTTTTCCTAAATTGTGACAACAAAAAATGTCTCCAGACATTGCCAGATGCTGAGCAAATTTGCTGCTGATTGAGAACCATTGGGTTAGGGTTTCTGTCCCTTGCAATTAAAAAGTTATGTTCAATACACTAATGTCTTCCATATTCCACTCTCCATTTTCCATACTACTCAACTCCTGGAAATTCCAACTTGAAGTCTAACTTGAGTTTTCTTTCTTTCTTTTTTTTTTTTAGGGCACAGATTTAGAGAAGGAAGCAGAGAACTTGGGGAATTTAAGACTGAAGGGTATGGCAGGGCCCTTACATGATACTTCGCTGCATGTTGGCGTCAGAATTCTCTCTCCCTGTCCAATTCTTCTCTTCTCCTGTCAGCTGTTCTTGAAACAGGAATCCAAATAGTTAGGGTGGATATTGGTTGCACAGAGATCCGAACACATAAAACCCTATTTTTAGAAAGGAAAAAAAGAAACAGAAAAACAAAATCAGAAACATGATAGTTCAAGAAGAAACTCCTGTTCTTATTAACCAAAATAATTTGCTAGTGAGATTGGTTAGTGAAGAATAAAAGTTCCTAAGATGCCTTCTTTACCAGATGGAGCCTGTTTTTCATCGAGTATGGAGAACACACTGAGGGCCTGAAGAGTTTATTCAGTTTAGGGAAAGTTAAAGTTAGTGAAAAATTGTTTTAAGGTGATTATATAATGTCCTAAAATGACCACAAAACATGGCAGTTCATAAAATTGTACCCACTGGTCTACATAAATCAGGTGTCAAACAATTTCTAAGGTATGTTGTTAATGGAAACAGAGGGCAGAACATCGTGGAGAGCACACTATTATACTGTGCAAGAAAGAAAGAATATAAATGTATCTGCTTGCATATGCACAGAACATCTCTGCTGGGAAACAAAAACTGGTGATGCTGTCATCTTGGGAGGGACAGACACTGGAGACTTTTTACCATGTACCCTTTGTGTTCAGAGCCATCTGAATATGTTACACCTTCAAAATATAATTTTTAAAGTAAGTGTATTTTAAAAAATGAATCTATTACTTAATGAAATCAACAATAGTCACTAGGGTTTCTACAGTTCAGAGTAACCCTAAAGGAAGGGTTCTTAATCTGGGTCCACAGAACATACCCACCACTCCCTAAAAGTCCAAAAGAATTCAAGAAATGAATGAAATTTGACGGGAAAGAAATTACTTTATTTTTGCAAACATCTAATTAGAATCAAGTCTTTCCTTCTATTATAAATACAGATATAAAAACAAAGAAGTATTAGCAGGACCTCTGGGTGGACTACTGGAATCTTTTTTGGCCCATGGGGGTCCTTCTAGTTTTCCGAAATCGGTGCTCTCTGACCCGCACCCCAGGCCTGAGTCTGCACTCCTTTCCCACAGCCTCGGCCAACACAGCATTGGCACCAGGAACTCAGACTCAATCTTGGAATCAGAAAACTCCAAAGGTACCTCAGGGCCATTTGGGGAGCAGGCAGTAAGCCAGGCTTTTCCACCAAAGAGTTCACAAGGAAGGTAAGTTAGGGACTTAGCCACCACAATTCTGAGAGGAAAGGAGAGAAGGGAGTATCGACTACTATGATCACTATTATTTGAGTGCTTATCCAGCTAGGTACTTTACATTCTCAGTTTTATTGAATCTCCACAACAACCCTGTTACAGATAAGGAAACTGAGGCCCAGAGAGGTTAAAGGGACTTGACCCAGGTCTATTAAGTTCCACGCCAGATCTGCCCGCCCCCCCCCCCAGCTTATCTCTTAACCACTAGACTAAGGTGTGAGGGAAGGAGGAAGAAATGGGCATTTACTAGGAGCCAAAGCGAAGTTCGACAAGCTGATCACATTCTCAAACATCCTCAGTCCTCAAGCCAGCCCTTAGAGAGGTGAGGTCATCCCCACTTCATAGAGGAAGGTACTGAGGACAGAGGGACACAGCTGGGGCCTAAACAAGGCTTCAAACTCAGGCGTAGCTGGCTCCAAAGCCCATGGTCCTCTTTACCATGGAACTCAGGGTTTAAGGTTGGCCTCTAACTCTCCCTACTGCTGGGTTGAGGGGGGTTGGGACAAGCTGGCCAGTGTCCCTGGAGGGACACCTGGCATCTCTATGAGAATGGCAACCCCACTTCTGTGAACTGCACCCATGGAGACACTCACATGTGGGCCAAGTGATGTAAGTACAAAGTTACTCGCTGCAGTACTATTTGTAATAAGAAAAGATTGGAAACCGGTGGAATGTCCACCCATAGGGAACTGGTTCCCTAAATACTGGTACAACAATATGGTGGAATATTGTGCAGGGTTAAAATTGAATCAATGAGAGCTAAAGGGTCTGGGGGTTTCTTTTTGGGGTGATGAAAATATTCGAAAATTGATTATGGTAATGACTGCACAACTCGGAATATACTAAGAAATCAATGAATTGTACACTTTAAATGGGCAAATTGTATGATATTTGAATTAGATCTCAATAAAGGTGTTACTGAAATAAATAAATGATAAAAGGAAAAATATCAAATGAGGATGAAATAATACACAATGATAAAAAGAAATGAGGCACTGATACAGCAACAACTTGGGTGATTCTCAACGGTATTTTGCTTAGTGGAAAAAGGGTAACATACTATGTGATTTCATTTATACAACATTCTCCAAATAACAAAACTAGAGATAGAGAACAGATTCATAGTTGTCAGGGGTCTGGAAGGGCTCAGGATAAAGGGGAAGCACATGGAGTTCCTTTGTGGAGAGGGAACAGTTCTATATCCCAACTGTGATTCATAAGTCTACACAAGGGATCAAAGTACATAGACACAGAGACAGACACACACACACACACACACACACACACACACAGAGGGACAGGTGTGAAAGCCGCTGAAAACTGAAGAAGGTCTGTAGTCTAGTTAACAGAATTGTACTGATGCCAATTTCCTGGTTTTGATATTGGACTAGAGTTATCTAAGATATCTCCATTGGGAGAAGTTTGACGTACTATTTCTTACAACTTCCTTGAATCTGTAATTATTTCAAAATAAAAAGTAAAAACAACAACAAGCCGACAGAATGAAGGCACTCTATATGAATACTATATACGAACATGGAAAGAAGTCCTAGATACAGTAAGGAAGATATTAAATAATAAAGGAGGCAGAACAGTGTGTATGATATTCTACCAGTGTTGTAAGACAGGGGAAAATAAGAACATATATACAGTCGACCCTCGAACAACAATGGTTTGAACTTTTGAGGGTCCACTTACACGTGGACTTTCTTCCGTCTCTGCCATCCCTGAGGCAGCAAGATTAACCCCTTCCTCTCTCCCCTTCTTAACATGAAGATGTTGGGACAAAGACCTTTATGATGATACACTCCCACTAGCTATGTTGCCCAGGCTGGTCTCGAACTTCTGGCCTCAAGCAGTATTCCTGCCTCAGTCTCCCAAAATGCTGGATTACAAGAATAAGCCTCCCCGCCCTGCAAGGTGACAAAAAGTTTGGAGTACCTGTTAACTCATTGCTTTCTCTTGCACCCTAAACTCATCTACTTCAAGCTCCACTGGCTCCCTCTCCAAACAATAACCCACAGTCAACCACCTCTCAACACTCCACTGCTATATAGCTCAGGCCCTGCCACCCCCATCCCATCACACTAAGAATAAGCTCCTAAGTCCTCACAAGGCTGTAGATAGTCTGAATCCTCCTCCCTCCCCCCAACTCACCAACTTCATTTCCTCAATCCTTTCACTGCAGCCAAGCTGGCTGCCAGGCTGCTCCTCAAACTCAGCAAGCGGCTCCCATCCCGGAGAATGGGCCATGTCTACACACTTCCTAACTTCAGGGAGCTCTCTCCTCACACACTGCCTCCTCAGGGAGGCTTTCTTGACACTCTGGCTAAGACAGCCCCTCCGCTCATCAAAGCATTCTGCACAGCCTGGAACTATAAATGAGAATTTGTCTTGCGTTCTAGAGTAGCACTGTCCAACAGGACTTTGAGATAATAGAAATGTTCCATATCTGCGCGGTCCAATATAGTAGTCCTAGCCATAGGGCTAGAGAGACTAAGGAGCTGAGTTTTTTGTTTCTAACTAATTTAAATTTAAATAGCTACACATGGCTAGTGGCTACTGCACTGAGCAGAGCAGGGCTAAAACGTAAGTTCCATGAAGGTATAGGTTTTGTCTGTTTTGTTCAGTGATACATCCACGGCACCTAAAACTATGCCTAGTATTGAATGCATTGGCCAATACACTTATCTTTGATTACTAAAACTTGGGGTAACAAAAACATTATTTAAGAATTCAGGGTTCATAAACAGGGCCTTTTAAAAGTTGGAGGCCATGGTGAAAAGGAGGGATATAAAGGGATCTTTGTACAATTGGGGATGACAGGCCAGAAGGCTCAAGCCAAGCCACACCCCACCCTTGTCAAATATTTCACACCTTTCCCTAAATATGCTACTCTCCTGTCCTCTGAGACTTAAAACTGCTCAGCATCTTTCTAAAGATAATCGAGGAAGCTGAGGTAGGAGAGAGTGCCTTGCCCAGGGCTATACAGCCAGTCAATGATGGATACCAGAAACAGAGGAGCCCAGTTGAGAACTACCTAGGATTCATGTTTAAAACATACCCAGCAAGCTCCCAGAACTACTAGAACACAAACTCTGGGAATGGAGGTGGAAATCTGCAGGTCTACCAGGCTCAAATATCCGAAAACAAAATGAAATTAAAGCGCCTTTCCCTCATGCCTCCTTCTTGGACTGCCGAATAGGCAAGTGGCAAGTCTAAGATTCAAACGTGCCGAAATGGGGATGGAGGCCAAGCAGTGATGTCTTTAATGACACTTCTGCTGCCTCCTCTCCCGGATTCCCCTGGGCTTTCAGATGCCAGGTCTCTTCTCTTCTCAGCACCAAGTGCCCTCCCCCTGAACCTCCAAGCTTCCCTCTCGCCTAAGGAAGTCAACAACCTTCTCTCTTCTCTCCCCAAGCTCCTGTGCCTCCCGGATCCACACTCAGCGCGCAAAAACAAGCCTGACCCTTCCCTAAACTCTCCTCTCCTCGGCCCCACCTCCTGGGAGGCCTTGGCTCCATTTTTGCTGTCTAGCCCGCCCTTGCCTCGGCTCCGCTCCCTTGTCACACATACACAAGGCCAGACTTCTCCCTATCCAGGTTATCGATCCTTCGCGACGCCTTTACCTAGACCTGGACCTTACCACTGACCTCTCCCTCACCCCACCTTCGTCCAGCTGGGCCCACCCCTTACAGGTGATACCGCCCACTATTAACCTTCCCTTTAGCCCCACCCCTTCTAGTGGCCCCGCCCACCCAACACATCCAGCCCCATCTGGCCCCGCCCCTCAGCGCTCTCTGGCCCCTCCCCCTTCCGAGTGGGGCCCCCCCCGCCTTTCCAGGCCTTTCCTCAGAGCCCGTCGCGTCCGTCTCCTTCCCTCGTCTACCCTCTACTTGGCCCCTCTCCCTCCGGCAGACGCCGCTCTGCTGTCCGGCCGGCAGTCCTCAGCCCGCGCTCTCCCCTTCCTACCGCGCACCGGGCCTCTTCAGCGTCCCCACACCGCTGCTCCGCAGCCGCCCGGACAGACGAAGCATGGGCCCCAAGTATTCGGCACGCTGGTCGCCCGCAGCCCCCTAGCCATGCAGGGACGGCCCAACTTGCCTCGCGCGGGTCCCGCGCGCCACTGCCCCAGCAACACCCTCAGCTCCGCTCGGCGCGCCGCTGCAGTCCCAAATTCGCGCCACGGCATTCCCGCGCAGACTTCGGCGGGCGGGGGCGGGGCCCAGCCGAGTGGGAGGCCCGGGCGCCGCCGCGCCGCAGTTGCTGCGCGGGGGGCGCTGGGAGTTGTAGTCTCCCGAATGGGAGGCGGGTAGGAAAGAGGGTGAAACGGGGTAAGCCCTCCCGCAGAGCACGCTGGGAAACGGCCCAAGCCTTCCCTTGCTCTGGATGAGCGGGAGCGGGTGTGGCTGCGGGTCGGACGAGTGACTGGCGGGAAAAGAGGAAGACTCGGTGGACGCCGCGCGCGAGGCACGGCGGGAAGAGAGGCGGGAAGCCGCGCGGGGCATCCCGGGAGCAAGGGCCGGGCAGGGTCTCGGCGCGGAGCATTGTGGGAAGTGGACGCCGCTCCGGGGCGGGTAGGTGAGTGGGGAGGGGCGGGAAGGGTGCACATTTGGGGGAGGGGAGAGGCACAGCTAGGTGGGACGGCGGGGCTGGGAGAGGCCGCGGCGGGCGGGGCTGGGAGGGATTGGGAGGCGGGAGCGGGCTGGAAGGGGCTGCTGGAGGAGGGAGGCGCAGCTGGACATGGGGGAGCATCTGGGGTGAAGAAGCCCGTCTGTGGATGAGGGGCTATGTCTAGAAAGAAGACGTTTGTTGAGAAGGATGGTGGCTGTAGCTGGGATGAGGGGGCCACAGCTGGACTGGGAGACGCATGTGAGGAGGAGGGGGACCACAGATGAATATTGGTGACACTTCTGGGGAGAACTGGCCACAAGTGGGCACACACCTGTAGGCAAAGAGTCCATAACTGGATGTGGAGGGCACATCTGGAGATGGGAACATCTGTGAGATGGAGGAGCCACAGCTGGACGTGATGCATAGGGTTCACATCTGGGGGGAGGGCAACAGCGGCATGTCTAGACACATCTCGGGAGTAGGGAGCCACAGGTGCACGAAGAACATGACTGGATGAGGAGTTTGTGCCTGGATGTGGGGAGCACAATTGTAACTAAGGGTCACATCTGCAGAGGAGGGGACCAGAGTTGGAGCTAGGGATCAGGTTGACAGGCTCCACCTGAACAGGGGGTAAGGTGGTGAGGGGAGACCAAAGATAGGGTAGAGATTTATATCTGGAGGAAAATGGGCATCCAGCTCCAGACCGTACTTGGACAGAGGCATCAGCACCAACGGGGCAGGCTGAGAATGGAGAAAATGAGATACCCCAGGTGGGGATGGATCTGATACCTAGCTGTTTTCCCCGCTTCCACTCAGGCCCCCAGGATGGAGCGGCAGGAGCTCCCAGCCTGCACAGCAGCAGGGCAGGAGGAGCAAGAGCTGCGGGAGCGGGCCTTCTTCTCATGGGCAGAGTTCAGCCGCTTCTTCGATGCGTGGTGCCAGCAGCGGCTGGCGCTGTTCTTCGTCAAGAGCTCCATGCACCTGGCACGCTGCCGCTGGGCCAGCACACCCCCACTCTACACGCTCATCGACGTGCTCAAGTACAGCTACGTGCGGCTCGTGTGTAAGGATGTGCGCGCGCCCAGTCGGCCCACTGTGGGGTGCGTGAGCCTGTGCTGCTGTCCTGCTGAGGGGGAGGGGAAGCGGACGGGAAGGGGAGGGACAACCAGAAAGCCCCAAACCCAGAGATGTGCAGGGAGAGAGGCCTACTGAGACAGCTAAATGCCTTGCACACATACAAAGAGAACAGAGACTGGGAGACTGAACTGCAGGGAAAGCCACAAGACAAAGAAAAAGGTCCATCTAATTCAGCAAATACAGGGTAGGTCGGGTCCCATGCTGGGGGTTAGGGATATTTTGGCCGGGGAGGAGGGAGACACAAAAATCCCTGTCCTCATGGAACTTTCAGACTGGGCAGGAAGACTGATGTTAAAAGAACAAGTTCATGGGTAGTTCCCTACAACTATGTACTGCTACAAGGAGGGATAGGCAAGAAATCCAAGAGAGCCAGGAATCATACCCAGGTGGCTGGGAATATTTTAATTAACCCCAATTTTAAACTGGGATGGTTACCCATACAGTGTTGGGTTTCCAGCTTCCCTTGAAACACAGGAGAAGGTGAGCCCACATTTCCACGTGGCAGATGGCCACCCCTGTTAGATGGCGCTTTGGTGCTCAGGTTTGCCCCAGACCCCGTTGCTCTCTGCTGCCTCATGCTTAGCACTGTCACTTCCTTATTTTGCCTGCCTAGCCTCTGTAGGTGTGAGTTTGAGACTTCTGGTTGGGGAGCCATAGACAAGGTCAGAGTGCCTAAGAACATAGGCTCTGCCTCAGGCTGCCTGAGATGGGCTCCACCACTTCCTGGGTGGGTGTCTTTGGGCAATGGACTTTACATCTCCAAGCCTCAGTTTTCTCATCTCTGAAATGGGTTTACTGTGGTATCTGCCTCATGGGGCTGTTGTGAGGATGCAGTGAAATCATGCATAAGAAAGGTACTTATGCTGGTGCCTGGAACACAGAGCAGCTGGTTAAGTGACAGCTATTACAGGATTCGAGAGCAGGCTGTGGGCCATTGCTCTGCTGATGAATAGCTAGTGCTATTGAGCAAGTGACTACACCTTTCTGTGCCTCAGTTTCCTCACTTGGAAAATGGGGGACATTATAGTATCTATCTCATAGATTTTATGAATATTAAATGAGCTAATACATATAAATTATTCAGAAGAGTATCTAGCAAAGAGCGAGAGCACACTCTAACAGCTATTCTCACCCACAGCTAGTTAAACGTTTATTGTGTAATTACTGTTTTCTTGAGTTTACTTACTACTTATTCTAGAAACAGAGGTTGAGAGATCTGAAAGCAGCATAGCGTCAAACACACACGACACAGAAATCTAGAATATTTAGAGCTCGCAAGAAGCGCAGGCCTAATCTGGAATCTCTTTTTGTTAATGGAACCCAGTCCAGTGTAACAAATAGTTATTGAGCATCTACTGTGTGCATGTTCTTCGCTTGGCATTTGGAACTCAGTGCTGGTCAGGGCCCTGGAACAGCTCAGAACTTAATGGAGGAGACACAGATCAAAAAAAAAAAAAAAGCACAAATAGTGGTCCACCTTGAAGGATGTTGTTTATATGTTTATGTATGTACAGTATTTGACTTAACCAGCATGTAGTGTTCTGTCCCAAGTGTTCTACAAATATCAGATAGCCGGGGGGCAGGAGAGATAGGGCTATGGAGGGGTCTAGGACAGTGCCCATGGGTTCAGGCCTGGTGACTGGGTCGATGATGGGGTGGTCTCTGGATGGGGAGTGCAAAAGGGGGGTGGTTGATGAGCTGTTATGGAACCATGATGTGGACCCATCATTTCTGGGCTTCCGTACCTCACCCCCAGCTGCTCAAGGCAGGGTCTCTCCAGTGTCTCAGCTCACGGGCTGAAGCCTGAGGCTGGAGAAGTTAGTGGGTAAGAAAAGGCAGGAGAAGAGGCTGGAGTGGTGTCAAGGCCTGGACCTAGCAGGGCTGAGTCCAGGGGCTGGGACTTTATCCTGGGGGTGCTGGGGAGCCCCAGGGGACTGTGAGCAAGGTCAGCTCTGGGTGGGAGATGATCTGGAGGAGAGAGACGGGATGTCAGGGAGGAGGATCCAGGGAACGCAGACAGGCCTTTCTTTCTGGCCTCTTCCCCCTTGCCAGAGGTTGCCCAGTGACCCCCTCCAGGTCACCATGCTTACACCTTCAGCCCTCCAGCTCCAGTTCCTCTCCCTGTCCCCCTCTCTCAGCACTTCCCTCTCTAGAACAGGACTGCTCAAACTTTCCCAACACATACCAGCCTTTGAAAGCACAGAGATCTTGAAAACCTGAAAGATCAAAACTAAGTTTGTGAGTGGAGTGCAAAATAAAGCAAAGCAGTGGTACTTGCAGAAGAAGAAAAAATGGTTTGAAAGTAGCAACTATCACTTCTTGATTGTTTACTATGCACCAGCCCCTTTTCTAACCACTTTGTAAAGTTTAATCCTCTTATTTAGTCCTCTTGACGAGCCTGTGAGGCCAGTCTTATTAGCCCTATTTCCTAGATGAGAAAACTGAGGCACAGAATGGTTAAAGGGCTGGGATTTAGACTCCCACAGTCTGACTTCAAAGACCATTCCTTTAATTATCACTCCATCACCTCTCTTTTTCTATCTTTTTTCTTTCTTTCAATCTCTCTTTCTCTCCCCTCTCCTCTTCACCTTTATTTCAATTATGGGTTATTGAAAATGAGAGTTGAATGTGCTAGCACCTAAAGATTTCTGGGTTCTAGGCATCATCCTGTTTGTCCATCCATCCAAGGGGTATGTTTCGAGACCCTACTATGTGCCAGCTGTCTGTGTTTTAAATGCTGGGGCTTCTGTGGGAAGCTTACATTACAGATGGGCATAAATCAGATTATCACCTTAGTGTGTGATGGATGGAATCTGCCCTAGCCTGAGGATGGCCAGGGAAGGCTTCCTGGAGGAGGTGATGTGGCTGTGAAGCCTGAGGATAAGTAGGAGTTGACTAGGTGAAAAGAATGGAGAAGAATGTTTCATGAAGGAAAAAAGAAGTAGTAGGTTGGTGGTAGTGGAAATGGAAAAAGGGGGTAGTTTGGAGAGGTTCGGAAGGCATAGTGGGCAGGATTGGTGATGGATGGTTTTGAAGGAATGGGGGCCATGTACCAGACAAGGTGTGCCAAGGTGTCTAGGTCACAGTGCGATTCAGTCCTTCAGTCATCATACATTTACCGAGCACCTCCAGGGGCCAGGCCATTCTGTCTCCCCAGCGCAAACAAAAACAGACAAAAATTCCTGTCCATGTGGAGTTTACATTTAGAGAGAGGTGGCATTATTCCTCTGGATAGGTGGCGAGCAATTGCAAAAATGGTGTGTTGAGGCATCAGTAGATGGTTATGTGAGATACTGGGATCCACAGAGGGGGTGAGCTCTTCTCTGGCAAGATAGATGTCTTCATAGAAGAGGTGGCCTCCCCTGAGCAAGGGCCTGTTCTAGGGCCTGAAACACTAGGCTGAAAGAGGCCAGACCAGAGAGTTTCACAAAAGCCCATGAGTTATTCTAGAAAAATGTACTAGGTTGGAATCCTGTGAAATGTCACATTGGGACAAATGGCCGCATGTTGGCAATTCATTTGGCTTCCACCTGATACCACCATGGTGGCTGTACATTTGTATTTTATTTATAATGATTTGTATACTTAAGAATTTTCTAAATTTGCTTTGTTACTTTAAATCAGGCAAAAAGCCTCAAATTCTATTTAGATTTTTAAAATCTAGCAGGTGCCTGGGTTTTCTTTACCTCATGCATATAAGAGAAAAGGGATATGTCAAGGATCCCCTTCTGGTTTTACAAGAAAATTCTTAAGTATTTATACTGGTGGTTCTCAGGGAGAATCATCCATTGCAGGGGCCATGCTGTTGGCATTTACTACCTAGAAGCCAGGGCTTCTTAACTACATGCCAGGCCCTGGGCACTCTGTGTTACAAGGGTCAACTAACTAGGAAGCCCTGGGGCCAATTCTAACCTGCAGTCCATTTTTATAAATAAAGTTTTATTGAAACACAGCCATGCTTGTTCATTTACATATTGTCTATGACTGTGTTTGCAGTATAGCAACAAAATATATTTACTATCTGGCCCTTTGCAGAAAAAAGTTTGAGTATCCCTGCTCTATAAACTCCCCTACCAAAAAAAAAAAAAATGCTGCTATCATCACCCCCCATGGAGAAACACTGACCCCCCCCTCCCTTCAGAAAGCAGATTCCAATTTGAATATTATTATCAGGGAAATGATTTTTTTTCTATTCTATTTCATTTTTACAATCCTGGTTGTACCTCCCTAAATTGATTTCATGTGATGAGCTATGCCCTGCAGTTTGAGAACAGCTTTCCTAGAGAAACTCTTGCTCACACACATAAAGAGGTGTATAAGAGAGAGGGCTGAAACATTGTTTGTCAGAGAGGAGAACTAAAATACCATAATAGTTGGCAGAGTCATGGAGTGGAACACATAGGCAGCAAGTAAAAGGAATGAAACTGAAAAGTCTTGAAAATCTGATGAGTGAAAAAGCAAAAGGATACATAGGATACAAAAGAATACATAGAATGCGATGCTTGCCCTAGTCTCTTATTGCTGTTTTAACAAATTACCCCAAACATAGTGGCTTAAAATAATACCAATTTATTGTCTTATAATTCTAGAAGTCAGAAGGCCAACATGGGTTTCACTGGGCTAAAATCAAGGTATTTCAAGGCTGCTTTCCTTCTGGAAGCTCTAGGGAGAATCTGCTTCCTTAATCTTTTCAGATTCTAGAAACCACCCATGTTCTTTGGCCTGAGGCCTCTTCTATTTTCAAAGCCATCAGGGTGGCATCTTTCAGTGTATCTCGAACTTTAATCTTCTTGCTTCTCTCTTTCCCTTATAAGGATCCTTGTGATTATACTGGGCCCACTTGCGTTATCCAGAATCTCCCGGCCCTCAAGATCCTTAATTTAATCACACCTTAAAAGTCCTTTTTGCCATGTAAGGCAACATATACATGGTTCCAACCAGGATGTGGACATTTTGGGAAGCCATTCTTCCTACCACAATGCTCAAAAACAAAGGTTTTCTAAGTTATTTTTAAAAAGCATAACATGTATCCAGAAAAGTGCAAACATCATAGGTGTGCAACTGGATGAATTTTCCCAGAGTAGAATGCAGAAGTCACCAGCACCCAGAATGAGAAACAAAATGTGTCCAGTCCCAAGAAGGCTCCTAGTTCCTGTTCATAGAGTTAGCCCCTTACAGGTAACCACTATCTAGTTTCTCAGCAGCAGAGGTTAACTTTGCCTGTTGTTGAACTTTATGTGAGCAGCAGCCATATCATGGGTTCTCTTTGTGTCTGGCTTCTTTCACATGGTAGTTTTGTGGGATTCATCCATGTTGTTGGAGACTGTAATGGTTTGTTCATTCTTACTGTTGATTGGTATTTTATTTTAGGAATATATCACAACTTATTTTCTTGCTCTGTTCTTGCATATTTGAGTTTCAAGTATTTGGCTGATATGAATAGTGCTGGTATAAGCATTCTAGGACACATCTTTATGTGCCATATGCAGGCATTTATCTTGAGAAGAATCGCCAGGGCCCAGGAGAGGAATAGGATCAGCTTTGGTAGATACTGCCATACAGGTTTCCAGAGTGGTGGTGCCATTTTACACTCCCATCAGTGATGTGTGAGAGTTCCCGTTGCTCCACATCCTCATCAACACCCAATGTTATCAGTCTCTTTTATTTGGCTGTTCTAGTGGTGTGTGGCGGTACTTCCTTAGGGTTTTAATTTGTTGTTTCCTTGATAACTAATGAGTTCGAGCACCTCTTTGCATATACAAAGTTTAATATCATAGAAACATGCCTTCCGTCGTTTATGGGTGGGTGCATAAACACATATGTGGGGATGCTAAATGCACAATTTTGGTAATGGCTAAAGAAGGAGCAGAATTTGTTAGGGCAGGGTTCACAGAGGGTCTCAACTTGCAATATTATTGCTAAGCCAGAAGCAGATACAGGACTATCTGAGACGTTTCATTTCTGAATTTTTTTTTTGAGATAAATATAATAAAACATTCATTCACTTTTGATAGAGCTGGGGATGGTGGGTATAGAATTTTAGCAAACACATAGTGCTTACCTTGTTCCAGACATTGTTTTTAAGTGCTTTATGTATATCAACTCTTTTCATCCTCACAACAATCCTATGAGGAAGGTTTGATGGTTGCTACCTCACTTTTAACCTATGGGGAAACTGAGGCACGGAGACTTGAAGTGACTTGCCCAAGGTCACACAGCTGATATATTCTTAAGGCCCTCTCCTCTATGCTTGAAAAAAAATTCTTAATTTAAAAAAAAAGAGTGAGAGAGAGAGAGAGAGAGGTAAGGAGGAAGAGGGCGGCAGAGGGAAGTGACGGCGGCGGTGGTCGTTCCTCCTGCAGGCCCCCCCAGCCCGGCTGCCCGGCCTTCATCATCGTCAAGCTGAGCCCGCTGCGGGACCGCCTCGTGGTGACGGAGTGCCAGCTGACCCACTCGCACCCCGCCTGCCCGCTGGAGTTCGCCTACTACTTCCGCCCGGGTCACCTGCTGGCCAACGCCTGCCTGCCGGTGCGCACCACCAACAAGATCTCCAAGCAGTTCGTGGCCCCCGCCGACGTGCGACGCCTGCTCTCCTACTGCAAAGGCCGCGACCACGGAGTCCTGGACGCCCTGCACGTGCTGGAGGGGCTCTTCCGCACCGACCCCGAGGCCAAGGTGGGGTCTCAGGAGAGGCAGGACGGGGCTGGGGGGAGAGCGACGTCCAAGAATGGCAGGTCATTCATTCATTCATCCACCCACTCATCCTTCACTCCTTTCCTTCATTCATCCGTTCATTCATTCGATAAGTACTTAGCCATTGGGGATGCAGCAGCGAACAAGACACATGCGGTCCCTGCACTCAGAGAACTCGCCTTCTAGCGCGGCGCTGCCCAGTAGAACGTTCCTCCGTGATGGAGATGTTCTGTGATTCTGCGCTGCCCAGTTTCGTAGCCCCCAGCCACACGTGGCTGTTGAGCACTTGAAGTATGGCCAGCATGACCGAGGAACTGATTGCATTGTATTTTAATTAACTGAGATGTACATTGCCACTAGGCTATTGGCTACCTTGCAGAGGTAGCTGCTGGAACTCCTTTGCAGTTCTAGTGGTAGAAGCCAACAATGGACAAACACATCCAAATGTCACTAGGTGTGGGTGCTAGGGAGAAGCCAATGTGATGGAAGGTGGTATTTACATTTTTTAATTGAACTACACAAATAGAAAATGCACAAATGGTAAGCATATAGTTGATGAATGTTCACAAGGTCACCCTTGAACCTACCACCCAGATCAAGAAGGAGCAGGAGGTGCTACGTCATATAAGGTGATGGAGTGACGAGTATTACCAAGGAGAATGAGGCGAGGGAGGGCTTGGGAAGGGACAGTTGTAAGGGTGCCATTTTACTTTGAGTGGTCAGGAAAGGCCTCTTTAAAGAAATGATGATGAGGCAGAGGCTATGGAGTGGAAGGAAGGGGCCCCCATTCTGTCATTAGAGGGAAAAGATTTCCAAGCAGGGGAAACAGCCAGTGCAAAGGCCCAGAGCCTAGAGCAAGCTTGGTGTGTGGGAGGAACAAGGAGGATGCTGCTCCCCCATGAGGAATCTTTCTGTGCCTTTGATCCAACTTCAGGTTGGGACTTGAAGTTAAAAAGAAAAAAGGAAAGAAAGACAAGAAAAGGGGAAAAACTCGTTTCTCCACTTGGCTGTGCCTTTGTCTCAGGCGGTCCCAACTCAGGGTAAAGCTGAGATATGAACCCATTCTCCAGATTCAGGTCTGGAGCACTCTCCCTGTCTCTATGTTATGTCTAGTAACCAGCTCCCATTCAAGCCACCAGCCCAAGCCCAGGCCTCTGTCCACACATAATATTGATAATAATTTTAGCTAATGTTTATCAAGCGCTTACTATGTGCCAGGTACTACCCTAAGTGCTTTACATATTGTAATTAATTTAACTCTCACCAGAGCCCTGTGAGGAAAGGGCCACCATTCTCATTCCCATTTTTCAAACAAGGAAACTGAAGCACAGAGAGGTCAAGCAACTGGCCTGAGGTCATACAGCTACTTAATGAGCTGGGCTTTGGACCCACACTGTCTTGAGCCAGGACCATGGTCTTCACCGCTGTGCTATTCTCCAGTTTGGAAATGAAGCTTGGGTCCCTCTCCACCAGTTCCAGCCTTCAGAAGGCTAAGTGAGGCCCCACCCAAGTCAGCTTGCTGCTCTGTAAAATGAGGTGTACACATGTACTCCCTACTCCACTGGTCTTCGGTGAGCTAGTAAGTGTTACCCTCTGTCCACCATGAAGTAAATAAGTCTCAGCTGTTCTTCCCCAGAAACACCCTGTGTAGGGTCCAATAGAACTTTCTGTAGTCATGGAGATGAGATGTTCCAGATCTGTGCCGTCCTGTAGAGTAACCACTGGCCTCATGTGGCTATTGAGCAGTTGAAATATGGCTAGTGTGACCAGGAACTGTACTTTTTTACAGTTACATGTAGTTATTGGCTACCATACTGGACAGCGCAGGTCTAGATTGAACCTCCGAGATAAATTATAAAGTAATTGTGAGTGTAATAATTATGGTTGAAAAAATTTATAGCAGTGTCTAATTCAGTGGTAAGCTTACTAGGCTTTTTTGGATAAAATGTATTGAATTCCAATACTATTTAAGGTGGTGAATATATGATTTCAGGCTTAGGAAAGCAATTTCCTGGTTCTCTTTGGACTCCACTAGACCCTTTTTAAAATAGATTATTTTTTTTTAATTTATTTTTTTTCATTTTTTTTCCTTTTATTCTATCAAATATTGTTAGGAAAAATAGATTATTTTTTAAAAACTGAATATTATGCAGCGCTTTTTAAATGGTCTTGTAGGATGAGGTTGGATTATGGCAAAATGATTTGTGGAGAGATCTGTAGTCAAACTGGATCAGATCCTGGTTCTGCAGCTATGGTCAGCACTTGCAGGAACTGGCTGACAGAGCCCTAGCAGCTGGCCCAGTACAGGGGCACGGGGGTCCTGGATCATAGCTGCTAATCTCCCCTCCCCATCAAGTGGCTGTTTTGCAATTATGAGGAAGCCGGAGTGGTGGAGACCACAGTGGGTGAGAGAAACAGAAGATGAGGTCAAAGGGCCTGAGTGCCCAGGGCCTATAGCTGTGGTGTGGACTGCTGATTTTATTTAGAGTGTGATGGGAAGTCCTGGGAAGGGTTTTCTGGTAGAGGAGGGGGGATCTGATCAGAGTTTTGAAAATGTCCCCCCGAGCAGCCATATGGGGACAGACAAGGGAGCAAGGGCAGGCACAGGAAGCCTATTGAGGAGGCAGCTACAGTAATCCAGGTGAGAGATGCTGGTGCCTCCCTCCAACCAGGGTGGTGGCCATAAGGGTGGAGAGAAGTGGTCAGATTCTGGACTCATTCTGAGGGACGTTGCTAGGACTCGGGCTTGGATTGCACGTGGAAGGTGGGGAAAGAGAAACCAAGCGTCAGCCCTGAGTGCTGGGGCCTGAGCTGTGGTGTGTGGATGGTGGAGCCATTGACCGAGGAGGGGCAGGTTGAGGGGGTGGGCTTGTGAGAATCAAATGTGACTTTGGGCTGCTAGTCTCGAGGGGTATATGAGCCACCCAAGGGGCAAGATTACTGCAGTGGCAGTTGATCAGGTGGGTCTGGAGCCTGGAGGTGCAGACCTGGGAATTACCAGCTTGGAGATGGTGAAGGCCACATGACTGGGCGAGATCACCTTGGGAGAGCACAGAAGAGTGGAGAGGAGTGGGCTGGGGATTGGGCTCTGTGGCCTGGCAATATTTAGAAGTGGAGCAGCGGAGTAGAGTCAAGGAAAGGAGATGCCTGGGAGGAAGGAGGAAAAGCAGGAGTTTTCAGGGTGACAGAGGCCAAGAGCGACCCATGTTCCAGGAAGGGGGCAGGATCCCTGTGCTGAGTCCTACTGAGAGATCAAGTAAGACAGTAATTAATAGCTGGGATTTGAAATATGCCAGGCATTGTTGCAAGAGTTGGCCATGAATGATCTCATTTTAGCCTCATCATGATCCCGTTAAACACACATCCCCATTTTACCAGACAAGGAAACTCAGGCTCATCTAGAGGAAGTCACTTGCCCAAAGTCCCATAGCTAATAAGAGGCGAATCCAGGAGTCTGTTCCCTGAACCTCCGCTCCAGAGATGTGGCTGTTGGATGTCCTTGCACACCCTCGCATTAGTTCGCTCACTCATTCAGGATGCATCAAGCTGTTGTTCTGGGCCAGGCACCCTCCAAAGCATAAGGGATACAAAAGAGAACATTCTTGTCCTTGTGGGGCTTATGTCTTAGGGAGAGCAAACAGACAATGGGCAAATCAGCAAATTAAGATATGAAGTGCCAGAGGGTGGTAAGTGCTGGGGCCAAAAGGGGCCAGAGAGAGATAGGGTGTTTGCTTAGCTGGGATGATCAGAGGAGACCTTTATGAGGAAGCGGAGTCTGAGCAGAGATAATTATAGTAATAATGACCACTTTGAGAGCACTTGCTATTTGTTGAATGAGCAATAATAGTAACATTATGTGTGCCAGGCAATGTTATAAATGCTTTAATGCATTTCATCCTTCCGATCACATAAGTACTCTTATTATCAAAATTGAGGTTAGGGAAGTTGCCAGAAGCCACACAGCCAAGAAGTAGGGGCTCCAAGATCTTAGCCCAGGCAGTTTGGCCCCAGAGACAACGCTTTTAACCACTGTCCTGCCTCTTGGTGCATGAAGGAATGAACATTCAATTCCTAGAAGGGGGAATCAGGGAATATGGAGGTTAAAGGGGATACTGAGGCACAGAGAGGTTAGGAGGTAGGTGTTAAATCACAGGTTAGGAAGTGGTAGGGGTAGGACTCCAACCTAGAGGATCTGCCTCCACAGTCTATGCTCGTTACCACCAGACCAGTGGTTCTCAAATTCGAGTGTGCACGGTGAGCCCCTGCAGGGCTTGTCAAAACAGATGGCGGGGTCCCACCTTGAATTTCAGACTAGGTAAGTCTGGGGTGACCCAGAGAATGTGCATTTCTGTCCATGTCCAAGCAGCTGATGCTGAGGCTATTGCTGGTGGTCCAGGGCCTAAGTTTTGAGAACCACTGCCCTAGAGTGCCTCTCAGCACATGAAAGAATGAATACCCAGTTCCCAGCAGGGGAAATGGAGGCTCAGAGAGGCTAAAAGTGTCGTGTGCAAAACATCACATGGTTGTTAGATGGTGGTGCCTGCATCTGAAACCCAGAGTCTGTGTTTTCAACCATTCCCCTGCACTGCCTCCTGCCGGTCAAAAGAATAAATGCACATGCACGCATAAATGAACGGATTCCCATTTCCCTAGAGGGGGAAACAGAGGTCCGGGAAGCTGGGCGGGGCTCACTGGGCGTCCTCTGACCTCTTTTCCGCCCCCTGCCCCCTCCCGCAGGTGAAGCTGGTGTTCGTGGAAGACCAGGCAGTGGTGGAGACCGTGTTCTTCCTGACGTCGCGCACCAGGGCGCTGCTGCGGCGCTTCCCGCGCATTCTCCTGGTGGACCGGCTGCCGGGGCTGCAGGGCGCGCTGGACCTGCTGGCGGTGCTGTGCGTGGACGGCGCGGGCCGCGCACGCCAGGCCGCCTGCTGCGTGGCGCGCCCGGGCACGCCGAGCCTGCTGCGCTTTGCGCTCGCCTCGCTGCTGCAGAGCGCGCCCGACGTCAAGGGCCGCGTGCGCTGCCTCACGGCCGGGCCGGAGGTGGCCGCGCAGCTGCCCGCCGTGCGCCAGCTGCTGCCGTGCGCGCGCGTGCAGATCTGCCGAGCGCAGGGCCTCGAGACGCTCTTCAGCAAGGCGCAGGAGCTGGGCGGGGCGGGCCGCGAGGACCCGGGCCTGTGGCCGCGCCTGTGCCGCCTGGCCGGCGCGTCGTCGCCCGCCGCCTACGACGAGGCGCTGGCCGAACTGCACGCCCACGGCCCAGCCGCCTTCGTCGACTACTTTGAGCGCAACTGGGAGCCCCGCCGCGACATGTGGGTGCGCTTCCGAGCCTTCGAGGCGGCCCGCGACCTGGACGCGTGCGCCCTGGTACGCAGCCACCGCCGGCGACTGCTGCGCCGCCTCAGCCCCTCGCGCAGCGTGGCTCAGTGCCTCCGCGACCTGGTGGCCATGCAGTGGGCTGATGCGGCCGGGGAGGCGGCGCCCGAGGGCCCGGATGGAGGCGGGGCGTGGCTGGAGGGTGAGCTGGGAAGGGGGGGCCAGGTGGAAAACCAGAGAGTGAGGGGCCTGGACACTGGAGACTGGGGAGGGGCTCCGAAAGAAGGAAGTATTTGGAGAGGGGCACAGATAGAGAAAGAGTGGGCGCGAGAACTGGAGACCAGAGACAGGGGCGGGACTAAGTTAGAAAGTGAGAAGGGGAGGGGGTTGCAGATCAGAGATTGGAGAGGGGTCCAGTTGGAGAACCAGAAGGTGAGGGGGCTGGAAGGGAGTGTCTGGAGAGGGTCCCAGTTGGAGAAAGGGCACTTGAGAGGGCTAGAGATCAGAGACTGGAGGGGGGCCCAGTTGGAGGAGCAGGGGCTGCGAGGATTGGAAGGATATACCTGGAGGATGGCCCAGTTGGAGGATCAAAGGAGTAGGGTGTTGGAGACCATAGACCGGAGGGGGACCCAGTCTGAGTGTGAGAGGGCCAGGAGTATTGAGGGAAGCCCCTGGAGAGGGGCCCAGCTGCATGATGAACGGACAAGTGTACTGAGAACCAGGGAGTGGAAGGGGCCCAAGTTGGAAGCAGAGAAAGGGAAGGGGCTGGAGGTCAGAAACAGGAGGGGGATCCATTTGGAGAAGCCCCTGGAATTGGTCCCTGAGAACGGAGACCAAAGGGGCCCCCAGTGGGGAGATGAGAGGAGGAGAGAGCCAGAGATCGCAGAGGAGAGGGGAGTGATGTTGGGAGTCAAAAGAAGAAGGGGTCTGGAGGACATCGTTCTGGTCCAGCTGGGGGATACAAGGGTTCCAGGCATGGAGAATGGAGATGGAGGAGGAGCCGCGTCTGTGGGCCCCAAGAGCAGAGCAGGACAAGGGATAGAGTGGGGAGACACAGGAGGGAGGTGTCCAGAGCTGGAGGATGGAGTCGTGTGTGGCACCCGGGTGGGGACTGTATGTGAAGGCAATCCAGAATGGGCAGCCACGAGGAGCGAGTACCTGGCTGCGGGGGAGAACCTGCAGGAAGGAGGCGAAGGAGAAGGCCCAAGGGAACCAAAGAGGCTTTGCCGGCCCTCAAGAGAGGAGGAGGTAGATTGGGAGCCCCTGGCCAAATTCCGAGCAGCCTGCGGGCCAGAGCTGGCAGACCTGGTGGCCGAGGAGCTAGCCTTTGCCAGGCAGCACGGGACTCGGGGTTTCCACTGGACTGGAGCTGGCTTTGCCCTTAAAGACGGCACGTCGGACTTCTTCCTGGATGGGGCCCTGACACGCTGCAGCTGCTCCATCCACGCTGCCCGTCGTCTGCCCTGCCGACACCTCTTTGCAGCGCGCCTCCTCACTGGGGCAGCCTTATTCCACATGGACCTGCTCAGGGATTGCTGGGGCAGAGCCCCAGAGCCCTGACCCTTAGGGCCCCTGCCCACCACCTTCCACTGTGAGGACAGGAGGGCATTCTTCTATCCCAAAGATAACAGGGCTGAGGCCAAGGAGACCACTCCAGTCCCTCTGGCCACCTCCTGGGTCATCCGGGGACCTCATCTCAGCAGTTTGCCTCTCTGGGTCCAAGGGGAAGCTGACAGTGGTCCCTGAGGTCCTGGAGCCATGGCCAGGGAAGGTGTTGATGGCCAGTGTGGATTCTGAGGGCTTCCCTGGGGAGAGGAAATGTGTGCTGAGAGGTGTAGACAGGCTCAGGCCAGGGCAGAAGGAAGGAACTGGGTGGAGCTGGGGGGAGGGTGAAGACACCAGGATATGGCGGCATCTGGCAAGAGTAGACTGGTCAGTGTAGGGAGCACTGGGCGAAGGGGAGAACAAGGGGCAAGTGCAGGAGGAGAAGGCAGATGAAGGAGAGGTCA
>VBSM01003212.1:8568568-8582783 GCA_008086735.1 Cheirogaleus medius
GCCTCTTAAAGAAACAGAATTAGCAGGTTCACACATAGTCAGTCTAGGAAAGATATGACATTCATCAAGGTTGACACTTACTAATAAAGTTAACACCACATCTATATTTATTGGAATTTGGCTTTTATTACTATACCATTCTCTCGAAGACTCATTATTCTTCCAGTTGTTTCCATCATTTTATACATAATCCTTCTTTCCTCAATGGACATGTAGTGAATTCTGTATATATTCTGTTACTTCCTTTATACTGACACAGTCCATAGAGTAATCAGAACTTACCAAGTTATATTCTGTCCATTCAGCTCCACTCTCTACTCTGGCATCCATCCCCACTGCAGCAATAATATAAAAGTGGGCAAGAGACATGAACATAAGTTTTTCAGAAGAACATAGGCAGATGGCCAACCAACAGGAAGCAAGGCCCAATGCCATCAGGGATATGCAAATTAGAACAACAATGTGATACCACCTTACTCCTGTCAAAATGGCCATTACCAGAAAGTCAAAAAACAACAGAATCTGGTGTGGAGTCAGAGAGTGGTGTGGAATCACGTACACTTATACACTGCTGGCGAGACTCCAACTTAGCACAGCCTCTGTGGAGAAAAGTCTAGAGTTTCCTCAAAGAAATAAATGTAGATTTACCAGAAAATGCAGTAGTTCCATTACTGGGTACCTACAAAAGAGAAAAGAATTCATTTTATCCAAAAGACACCTGTACTCAAATGTTTATCACAGCATGATTCATAATTGCAAAGATGTGGAATCATCCAAAATGCCCATCAATTCATGAGCAGATTAAGAAAATGTGGTATACACGCCCATCAATTCATGAGCAGATTAAGAAAATGTGGCATACACATACACACATTCACACACACACACACACACACCATCGAGTACTACTCAGCCACAAAAAAGTGAACTAATGTCTTTTGCAGCAACGTGGATGGAACTATAGAACATGATCCTAAGTGAAGCATCGCAGGAATGGTAAAACAACACCACATGTGCAATAATAATTGGGAGCTAATGGATGGGCACACACAGGCACAAGGAGATGTAAAGGAAATGAAAGAATGAAGAAGGTGAAAACTACATGTATGGAAGAAAAGAGAACTAGTGACAATAAAAATTACAAAGAACAAAATATATGTGTATCATAACTGAAAATATATTAGAAAGACAAATCAGAAAATTTGAAGTCTCTGCAAGGAAGCATAGCACAGGAATGGGAACATTGAAAATGTCTTTATACCTCATTCTCATTCCTGAGGCTGAGTGTTGCAGAACCCTCAGGAAAGGCAGGCGGCTTCCCGCAGACACTGAGGCATCTTGGAAAGGCTGGGTTTGACCGGCAATGACTGTATATCAGGGACGGATGGCAGGACTTCTCCTCCCAGTGGACATCAATCACCTTGTCACCTGCTGCCTCAATGACCTTGTTTATTGTTCATCCATTTGATGTGCCCAGATGCGCAACAAATGATTCTCCCAGATGCCAAATAATTCTCTTGGTAAATAATTTGGGTGTATTAAGGAGGAGTGCAAAGGCGCTGTTTGAGGATGTATGTTTTCCCCAGTTGAACTACATCAGAAAGTAAACTTCGGGGTCTAGGAATTCATTATAAGTTAGTTTTTAGTCATGTGAGAATATCCACAACCCTTGATATAATCTGACGACTGAGCAGGAACCCAGAGAACACACTCACTTTTCCATCGGAGCAATTGTGCCTCATGCTCTTGTGTGTTCAATTTTCTGCATGTTCCATAAAGCACAAGCAAAAAGCCGGGCATTGAGGGTTTTTTTTTTTAAAGTTTCTAATTGAAGTAAAATACACATATTGTAAAATTCACTGTCTTAATCATTTCCAAGTTTATAGTTCAGTAGTGTTAAATATATCCACATTCTCTGCAAACTTTTTCATTTCAAATGACTGAAATTCTATACCCATTAAACAAAAAGTCTCCATTTTCCCACCCCCAACCCAGTCATCATCATTCTACTTCCTCTTAATAGGAGTTTGAGTACTTGACCTCCCAGAGGTGACATCAGTTATTTGTCTTTTTGTGACTGGCTTCCTTTATTTAGCATAATATTTTCAATTTTCATCCATGTTGTGTCATGTGCCAGAGTTTCCTTCCTTTTCTAAGCAATATTTAAAGTTTATACCACATTTACTTTTCTTTATTTCAGAAAATTAAGAGGGTACAAATGTTTTAGATAACATGGATTGATTTTGTAATGCTTGAGTCCCGGTTTTAGGTGTGCCCATCACCCAAATTGTGTTCATCATACCCAATAGGTAGGTCTTGACCCTCCTGTTCTCCCTCCTCCCCTTTGTTTGATTTCCACTGAGTGTTACTTCTCTCTGGGCACAGGTGTGCTCATCAGTTAGTTCCAATTTAATGTGAGCACATGTGGTGTTTGTGTTTCCATTCTTGAGATATCTCACTTAGGAGAATGATCTCCAGGTCCATCCAGAATTTTGGCAAAGGTATTAACTCATCAATTTTATGGCTGAGTGGTGACACAAATTTGGGAGTGCTCAGAATATGGCCGTTTTCTGTATTGGATCACATTAGTAGAAGAAAGCTCCGAGTTCAGAAGTAGAGACTTTGCAGTTCAGAGTAAGGTGAAGACAGCTTGCTTCAGGCAGGGTCCACACCAGCGTCCTCAATTTGAAAGAATGCAGACTCAACGATTCAATTTTGTGAATTCACGGTGAGATGATCTGGTTATGGGACTCAATCTTACGTATTATAAAATATGGCGTGTAAATGAGAGGAATTCTCCAAATCAATCGAGGTGTTTCCCTGTAAAGTAATTTGTTAAAACTGTTATTTTAGAGACAGGGTGCCATTCTGTTGCCCAGACTGGAGTGCAGTGTCCAGATCAGCACTTGCTATAACCTTGAATTTCCCTCCCTTTGCGGGAAAGTCCTCCCTCATAAAAAGAGAATGCCTATTATATATTAATTTGGGTGGATGATGTGAAAATACAAAATTGACTGGAATGATAGGAGAGGTCAGCTTATATTTTCTTTTTATTTGAACAAATTTTAAGGGTACAAGTGTCGTTTTTTTATTTCTAAATATTACGGGGGTCAAATATTTTTGGTTACATGTATCAATGTTGTCATGCTTGAGTCAGTGTTATAAGTCTGCCATCACCCAGATGGTGTTCACTTTACCTGTCAGGTAGATTTTCACACAACTCCTCCTCCCTCTTCTCTCAGGCTTGATTTCCACTGAGTTTTACTTGGGTCTGTGCACATGTGTACTCATCTGTTAGTCCCAATTTCATGGAAAATACATGTGATGTTTGTTTTATCATTCTTTAGATACTTCACTTAGAATAATGGTTGCAGTTCCATCCAATTTGTTGCAAAAGGTGTTATTCATCCTTCTTCATGGCTGTGTAGTATTCCATAACATCTTGTTACACAGAATCCATTGCACAGTGGCAAAGTGTGGGCTTTCAGGGTAACCGTCACTTGAATAATGTACATTGTATCCATTAAGTAATTTCTCATCACCTGTTCACTTGTCTCCCTTCCACCCTTCCACCCTTCCAAGACAAGATATGTGTCATTCCACACTCTGTGTCCATGTGTACATATTATTTAGCTCCCACTCACGAGTGGAGTATATGCGGTATTTGTCTCTTTGAGTTGCTTCACTTTAGATAATGATCTGCAATTCCTTCCATGTTGCTATAAAAGACATGATTTCATTCATTTTATGGCTGAATAGTATTCCATTGTGTATATATACCAGCTTTTCTTTATGCAATCATCCATTGTCATACCCTTAGTTTGATTCCATGTCTTTACTCTTGTGAATAGTGCAGCAATAAACATATAAGTGTGTCTTTTTGATATAATTATTTCTTTTCTTTTGGGTAGGTATTCAGTAGTGGGATTGGTGAATTGCATGGTAGTTCTATTTTTAGTTCTTTGAGAACTCTCCATACCGTTTTCCATAAAGGCTGTACTAATCTACACTCTCACCAATAGTGTGTGTGTTTTCCTTTCTCTTTATCCTTGCCAACATCTGTTATTTGTTGTCTTTTTAATAATTGCCATTGTGGCCGGTGTGAGATGGTGTCTCATTGTGGTTTTCATTTGCATTTCTCTGATGATTAGTGATGCTGAATATTTTTCCCTCTGCTTGTTTGCCAGGCGTGGAGATTTATGGGATCTGAGTCGTCAGAGGTCTCACTCAGGATTGTAACAAATGTGGCTGCCCATGGAGAATTTTTCTCATTTTAAATTAGCTTGCTATGATATACAGACTGAAATTGTTCAAAAAATTTTACTTTTGAACGTTTTCTTTACAATATATATTTCAATCTAAACCAAGTAAAAACAGAAAATACACTTCTATACAACACAGATAAATAAAAAAGTATTGTCAGTTACTCTGAACACCTAAAAATATGGGCCTCCAAAATTAACATGTTCCTTCCTTTCCCTCAGGATTAAATATTCTTGAATGTTTTATATGCTATCGTTTCCTTTATTCCCATTTATTTTTAAAATAACTTTTATTGTGTATATTTAAGGTATACAACATGGTATTACGGGATACCTATAGTTAGTAAAAAGGTTACTATAGTGAAGCATGTTAACATCTCCATAATCTCACAGTTACTCATATTTATTGTTTTTGTGGCAAGATCAGCTCAAATTTTTTCATGTAGCATGAAACCCATATTCAGTACAATTTTATTACCGATGGTCATTCAGTACATTAGCTCTTGAGGCTTGTTCATCTCACTTATCTGCTACTTTCCCTATATCTCCCTGCTTTCTCTCTTCCCCCAGCCCTCAGAAGCGACTATTTTGTTCTCTATCACTGTGTATTTGATTTTTTTTTAAGATTCCACACATGAGTGAGATAATGAGCCTTTTACTTTTCCTGTGTCTGGCTTCTTTTAATTAGCATAATGTGCTCCGGGCTTATTCATGTTGTGGCAAATGACAAGATCAAAATCATTTCTAGGGTTGAATTACATTTCATTGTGTATAGGTATCAAGTTTCCTTATCCACTCATCACTTGATGGACACATAGATTGCTTCCAGATCTTGGCTATTGTGAATAATACTGCAATGAACATGGCAGTGCAGATATTTTCATGATGCTGTGATTTCATGTCCTGTGGGTATACTCCCAGGAGAGGGATTTTTGGGTCATATGGTAGTTCTATTCCTACATACTGTTTTCCACAATAGCTGTGCGAATCCACATTCCCACCAAGAGTGTATAAGAGTTCTCTTTTCTCCACACCCTCACCAACCTCTGTTATCTTTTCACTTTTTGGTTATATCTATCGTAGTGGGTGTGAGGTGATATTTCCCAGTTGTTTTGTTTTGCATTTCCATGCTGATTAATGATGTCGAGCAACTTTCCATATACTTGCTGGCCATTTTTACGTTTTTGCTGGAGAAATGCCTACTTAGGTCTTTTGGCTGTTTTTATGTGGGTTATTCAGTTTTCCACTATTGAATTGCATGGTTTCTTTATTTGGATATTAATAGCTTATCATATACATGGTTTGCAACTATTTATTCCCAATTCATCATCTGCTATCTGATTTTGCTGATTGTTTTGAAGGAACAGAATTTTAAGAATGAATTTTCTGAATTGGTTCTAGAGTTTCTGGAATTGGCTCTCTAGTCTGATTAATTTAAGTATGCTAGTGATTGCAATTCTAGTAGTAAGGAGAGCATGATTGTCCATGGCATGATCTAAGAATAGAGATTCAGAAAATGTCACCATTGGATACTTATAATCAACCAATTCTAAGAATCTTATAAGGATCTGCATGACTGTGTAATATACTTTCAAATATTTTTGTCTAACTAATGAGTATAATGAAATTGGCTGTTTGCTCATAATGTTGCTGGATGAATATGAAAAGTTTGAACTTGATGATGTTAATTACTAGATCAGGTGCTACATAAATGACCTGAAAGCTTCTATGTGTGCCCTGAAGGAGACCCTTATTGTCTACAGCTAAGGGGTCAGATTGCTGAAAATGAAACTCAGAATGTTATCCTGCAACTGGCTGAGTTACAATACAAATTGAACAATCAGCCTCACAGTTAAAGTGAGGGCATTGACTGTGGAGGAATGGGATCCTGCAAGTTGGAATCGGGACACGTGGAAAGACCAGATGAAGCTGAGAACCTCTCAATTCTTAGTCCTCTCTGGCAATGGACGCAACCTCTCCGCCCACAGTGGGAGCATCTCTTTCTCCACCCCCGTTTGCGGGGATTAAGCATGCAATGCCTGAGGAAAGTGTGATGGCTTCCCCTGAGGCAGTTGCCTCATAAATGAATAATGATCCTTCTCAAGACCCCTCACTACCCGTCATTGCTCTTGGACTCATAACTGGACTCAAGTCCTGGCAGGCGCTGAAAGGTGAGGTTCACACCCTCATGAATTACATGAAGAGGTGTGCTGGAGTCCAAAAGAACTACTTGCGTCTTGAAATCCATACGGACAAATACAGGAAAGACAAGTAGGAATATGCGCTGAGGCTGGGGACAAGGGTGAAAGGAACATGTCCTTTCCTGTAAACGTGATGCCTGTGTGGGTTTTCATTTTAATTTACAATTTAAGTCTTTATGGACTTTCACTTTGCATGGATGACATGATATTGGATCAATTCTTATCAAACTTAGATTTTTTTTTAAATCATGGAACATTTGGTAATTGTAGGAGTTTAAATTTGAAGTGCAGTTAATTTATTTTTTCTGCTGCATTGTCTTCATTTTTAAAATATTTCATCCATTCTTGAGTTATGTAACTTGGGTTATTTCTATTTCTTTTCTCTGGCCTGGAGTTCTCTGTGTCTACTGGAGATCAGTTCCTTACATTTGTTTCAAGGGTACATAAAAAGGTAAGGAGTGAGTCTGGGCGCAGGAGAGAAGACTAGGTGCAGCTATTGCATGTGTCTCCCATGGAGAGGACCAAAATCAGTGAGGAGAGATTCACGCTTCAAATACATGGTCTAATCGAGAACACTGGAAGTCACCAGAGAAGCAGCAGGAAGTGGGAAACCAGAGGAGCGAGAGGCCAGGCAGCCTCCTTGGCTGGGATGGGTAGGAAGGTGGGAGAAACTCCCTAAAGTCATGAGTGATGTACCCTTGGGGTTCCACACTCCTGCCAGGACTTTAAAATCCTAGCTGTGGGAGAGCCCCACGACCCTGCCAGGCTCCCAGAGCAATGGGAGCATCTGCCTAGGTGTTGCTCAGAGGCATTCCTCGAACTCGTGTGGGCACCCACAGGCCTTTGAGCTCTGAGTAGCTGCAGTTCAGTGCCTTTCAGCGAACCCAGTCCCCAGAGGTCTCTGCCCTGCTCTGGGGCTGCCACCATCACTGTTCCCTTGCCTCCACTGAGAAGGACCCATGCTCCCTGGTGGCAGATCCAAGGCACAAGCAGCCTGCCCCTGCCTTGGCATTCTAGCTGCAGCCCCTAGAGGTCTGTGTCCTGCCTGCCCTGTAGCTGCCTGTCTCTGTGCTGCCATGGAGAAAGGATTGCCGTCCTCACTGGCTGGCCCCCAGCACACCTCCCCTGTCCCTGCTTGAGCACTCTGCTGGTGACCAGGGATCAGCCTGCTCCTCCCATTCAGAGCCAAGGGGACTTGAGGAAAGTTCAGAAGCCCAGACTTAGTCTTGTCCCCACAGGACTTAAGCATGACATCTAGGGACCAGGGATTTGGGACAAATCACAACCTAGTCCGCCACTGCTGTACCTGAAATCTCCTCTAGAGGTCTCAGTTCAAGCCAACCCAAACTGCCAGCGCCACACAGCTGGTACCCACCTGCACATGCTGAAGGCTGTCCTCTCTCCCTCTCCACATGAAGCAGCAGAGTTCCCTGCAGAGGAGAGCAGGTGAGCTGCACAGCTGTCTGTTTGGGGCTGAAGGAAGAAGCTCTGCCCCCACATCATTCAGACAGAGAGATGTGGGACAGGCATCTTCGTGGCTCTGTGACATTGTGTCCTGGACAGAAGCGGCAGTGTGTGACCAAACTGAGAGTCAGGAGTCCCAGAAAAGGGGCATGATGGGGAAGTGGACCGCAGTCATGCCAGTAAGAGGTTGAGCTGGTGACCCCAATCCCCTGTGGAGTCCTCAGGGCAGGTCACCGGGAGCTCCCTCCATCACCCCTGTCAGGGCTGGACCCGGACATTGAGGTGTCTGTGGGTGAGCTTTGGGGTCGAGACCAACCCAGATTGCTCCACTGGGAGATCTCAGTGGACTCAGGGCACCGGGCATTCCTCCGACCAACCAGCTCATTGCCCAAGACAAGTAGAGCCCCTGCCAGGAAACAAAGATCAAACATGTATTTGTCAGAAAGTAAATTCAAAAATAAGAAGCTCTTACAGATGACAAGACTCCTAACAACACATATAGCAAATGCCAACATGTGAACTTTGCCTGTGTCAGTGTCTTGGAAATATGTAAAGTGATTCTTACTATTTTTACCATATTTTTATTCTTTAAATGATTGTGTTTGACATTAACATATGAATATATTGCATTTTGGTAAGATTTTTCCATTGGATTTGCAACACAATGTAGTGTGAAATCTGCTGGGGTAGATTCACATTCTAAACTCCTTTGGTATCGTTCCAGGTGGGCAGACTACGTGCAATATAAGGGGAATCAAAGTTCAAGGGTGGCATTAGTGGTTGGGGGGATTCCGCTACGGCACAGCCTAGGCATAGAACACAACTTGCATATAGATAATAACACTTGAGATGTCTAAGATACAGCTCAGTCTAGACTTGTGAAATTATTGAGGAAAAATTTATGCTGAAAATGATTCCTGTAGATGGTGTTATTATTCTAGTTAGCAGATATCCTTAGGGAGTAGTGACTGGACAGGGAAACAGAGAAATTCTGGCAGCTGCTGATGTTCTTCTCGTGATCTGGGTGCTGGTTACCTGGAGGTGTCTACTGTAAAAATTCAAGGATTTGTATAATTCTTTGTGTATTTGTTGTACTTAAAAAATGGTAATCCATTGATATATTTGAAGGAGGGCATGCTTAATGCTGGAACCTGATTTGGATTTGAAATATCTTCAAAAGATAAATTTCAAGTTGCATTGATCAAGTCGAAGAAGCCATGATGGAGAAGAGGGAAATAATATAACAAATGTATCAGAATAACACTGGTGGGTAGGAGTGTCTTAATGGATGGTTTCTGCAGACACTGAGAGACACCACTGCACGTTTTTACTATTAAAGATGAGAAATTCCAGCACTCCCCATTGTATTAACCATCCCCATTCCTTGTAGCTCCTATCATATCTCTATATTTTTCCTATACAACAAACATGTTATACAACTTCTTTAATTATTATTTTTCATCTGTTTAGCTCAAAGGTGTATACCCTACCCCTAAAATACTGCTTGAGATATGTAAGGTGGGCAATATATATTTGTGGAACGAATAAAAGAAATTCCTTATAATACCACAGTTTCAGAGAAGTACAGTGCAAGCCCCAAATACCAGTTTAATTGTCGAGAAGCTGCATTTAAAAAGAGCTAAAACAACCAGAGAAAATAAATTTTATTTATGTAATATATTAATTTACTGAACGCATCATATTTTTAAGATGTAATAAATGTGAAAAATATTGATATATTTATGTACTTTGGTTCATAGTAAACTTCAAAATCTGTATGTTTTAAATTTATCATTAATGTTAACTCAACCTACCCCATTTTAGGTATTCAATAAATAGCTACATGACATTTTTCCCTTCATAGATATCATTATGAGAACTCCTCATAATAATTATATGGCATATCAATATATAATAATAAACAAAAATATTAAATATATTAATATTATAATAAATATAGTATTAACATAGATTACATTTTCTATATGGCAGAACAAAGAGTGGGGGCTTAGATTGGCCACTGGGTGCTCTTTGAAAAATGACATTCTCATCTTAGAAAGGAAGAATAAAAGTGGGAAATAGTTTTACTGTTCTTCATGAGCACAAAAGGGCAGAGCGTTGGGTAACATGATGACAACATTACAGTAATTGCTTCGAGTTTTGGGTTTTTCTGAGGTGCATAAAATGTATAAAGAGTCATGACGTTGCTCAAACCATAAAATAACACAAAGCGACTTACCAGCACTAGGATGCTGTGGGTGGCTTTGTTTTCAGGAGACGGCTGGGCAGAGAGGCTGGGGCTGTGGAGATGCTGGGCTCTCCTGTGGTGTCTGCGCAGGACACCGACCATGTAGAGGCTGGTGCAGATCATGATGACCACGAACAGGAGATCTCGAGTCACTGTGACACTCATAAATGAGTTTGAAGTACCACTCTTAGTCTGACAATATGGTTGAGAATACCCAGGACCAACCATAGTGACATTGGTTCTGGCTACTACAGTGTCAATGAGGTGGATATAGATCAGCATGTTGAGGATCCAGAAGAAAAGTAGAGAGGGAAAATTGCATGAAAGGAGTTTCGATTTCAGCCATGCCAATTTAGAATTCCTGGGACTGATAGTGATGGCTTGAACTGTACTCAGGAGGGAGGTGGTACAGATGGAAACACCCCGGGTCACTCTGTGTATATACAAAACAGCTTTGCAGCTGACGTCATTCATAGCATTTCCTACTGCAAATGATGAAATGATGTCTGGTGTCAACATGAACGTGATTGCCAAAACACTGACTAATGTCAGGTGCATGAAAATCACATCTATGGGCTTCCTCAAGTGAGACTGAATGAAATATATGTACACATAGAACACAGAGAGCAATGAGTTCCCGATGAAACCAACACAAATTTGAGATATGAGGAAAATCCCCCAAATTGTGTCACTTGGAGTCATAATGTTAATGATCTTTATATGTTCTAGTTAGGTAAGCCAATCCTCCATGCAAAATAAATAGATTACATTGCAAGAGTATAAATAACGGAACATGTGGAAAAATAACGAAGACAGTTCAGTATGAGGGAAGAGTGTTTAAACGTTCAGTTCCTTGGGATTTCAAGCCTACCTCTGGCTTCTCCAGAAACTGAACTCCAGAGATTCTTGAGAACCTTAGAATATAGAAGGAGGTGTTAAGAAGGTAGAATTCAAATGCTAACAGCCAACATCATAGTGTATTACCCAGGGAGACAAACTCTCCTATAGGAAAGCCTCTGTGATCAGTATATTTCTAACACATAAAGAGCACCATGTGTATTTGAGCTTCTTATTGAGAGTTTTGGCTGCCTACAAAATTTTTTCTAGACAGTAATTGTTTTAAACCCTCATTTAACACAGAGGTTTCCAGGTAGAAATGTTTTACCTCCTCCAACCTCCCCCACCCATGTGCCAATGGTCAGTGCTCACAGACACTTTGGGTTTCAGAGCTTGGTGCAGGGCTACTGTCAGCCAGTGGGTAGAGGCCCAGTATGCAGCCAAATGTTGCACAATGCACAGGAAATCCAACAACAAAGGGTTTTTGGCTCCAGTGGCAAAAATACCATGGTTGAGAAATCTATTCTAACAAATAATCCATGTATCTTGCTGACTGCAACACATATCAAATGCACATTGTGGTTTGAACATTACCTGAGTGTTTTTCAGGGAAACAGAATTAGCAGGTTTACAAAAGGTCTAGGAAAGACACAACATTCATCAAACTTGATAGTTATTAATAAGATTAACACCACATCAATATTCATTGGAGTTTGTCTGTGTTTATCATACCATTCTTTGAGAATCTCATTCTTTTATTCTTCCTGTTGTTTTCATTGTTTCAATCAAAATCCTTCTTTCATCTATGGACATCTAGTGGATTTTGTATATATTTCTTCCTTTACACTGACACAGCCCATCAGAGTATTGAGAACTTAACCAAGTTATATTCTCTCTAATCAGCAACACTCTCTACTCTGGCATCAATACATACTGCAGCAATAATATAAAAGTGGGCAAAACTATGAACAGAATACCAAGTCAGCAAATGAAGAGAGACAAATGGCCAAAAATATATGAAAATCTGTTCAACATCACTAGTGATCAAGGAAAAGCTAACAATAACCACAATAAGATAGCACTTTATGCTTGTCAAAGTGACCATTACTAAAAAGTCAAAAAACAATAAATGTTGGCATGGATATGGAGAGAAAGGAACACTTATACACTGTTTGTGAACCTGCAAACTAGTACAACCACCATGAAAAACAGTATGGAGATTCCTCAAAGAAATAAATGTAGATTTACCATTGGGTCCAATAATCTCACTACTCAGTATCTACCTAAGGGAAAGGAAGTCATTTTATCAAAAAGATAGCTGCACTCAAATTCTTATCACAGAAACATTCACAAGTGCAAAGATGTGATATCAACTTCAGTTCCTATCCATTCAAGAGTGGATTAAGCAAATGTGGTGTATATACTTAGTACCATGGGGTACTACTTAGATATAAAAGAGAATGTACTAATGCATTTTGCAGCAACTTGGATGGCACTGGAGACCATTATCCTAAGTGAAGTATCTCAGGAACAGAAAAACAAACACTGTATGTGCAATGACATTTGGGAGCCAACTGATGAGCACACATAGGCACAAAGAGATGTAAAGGTCATTGGAAATTGAGAAGGTGGGAGGAGGGAGGGATAAAAAATTACCCGTCAGGTTTGATGAACAGTGCTTGGGTAATAGGTACACTCTAAGCCCTGACTTAAGCATTATAAAACGTAACCAGGTCAAGGGGAGGCAAGACAGAGGACGAGAAACACCACCAGCCAGAGTGTCTCTGCAAGAAGCAGAAGTTTCCAATGAAAGAGAAAAAAATAAACAGGCAGACAGACATAGATTGGATGATGATTAGAAGGAAGGATGCCTGAACCAATAGGGGAATCCATGGGAAGAGGTTGCTGAGCAGTACAAGAAGGAGAAAGGTATAGGGATTAAACCCTTAGAGTCCTGGAGAGCAGTGAGGAGGGTAGACAGAATGGATGCAATTTCCCTTCCTTGCATCTGGAACTGTTGGTGGCTCCCCAGCTGCCAGAGAGTCCTGCTGACATCAGCCTAGAGACTGCTGCCGCCAGTGAGCAGAGAGCTTCTTTCAGACAGGACACCAAGCTCTTAGCTCCCCTGGGCACCTCCCACCCCACAGATCTCTAGCAGCTCTGTAGCAATGGACACCAACCAGAATCAGAACACTGAAATGACAGATGAAGAATTTTGAACATGGATTGTAACAGAACTCAATGAAGTGCATGATAAAATGCAAACCAAAGACAGAGAAATGACAAGAAGGAAACAGGAAATGAATGAAAAATTCACTAAAGAAACTGAAATATGAAAGAAAAATCGAACAGATCTTGCGGAAATGAAAAATTTATTCAAGGAATTACAGCACATAGTGGAAAGCCTCAAGAATAGGTTAGATCAATCAGAAGAAAGAACCTCGAGATTGAAAACAACACCTTCCAATTAAATAAGTCAGTTGCAGAGATAGAGCAGAGAAATAAGAGAAAAGAGCAAAGCCTACAAGAAATATGTGATTATGTGAAGAGGCCTAACAAAAGAATCAAAGACATCTCTGAGGGCGAAGAAGAAAATACACAAGGGCTAGATAATCTATTTGGGGAAATCAAAGGATAATCGAGGGTAATAAACCTGAAAGATGCTCTAAAAAGTCAAGTTTATTAATTAAAAGAGAATTTATGTAGATCATGTATATTTTAAATGATTTTTCACAGTGATTTAATTTTCTGTTATTGTATTAATGGAATAGTATAAAAAATGTTTTAGTTCCTTCTCTCTGGCCTGCCCTGATGTACATAAAGTTAGTATATCTGCATCTGGAAAGCCAACAATAAAACATAGTATAAAAATTCTACTTTGTAATATAGGATTATGAGGAAAAAATTTCTAACATAGTAGATTTTATGTGTTCTAACCACACACACACACACAAACATACCTGTTTGAGATGATGGGTATGTTAATTAACTGCTTTGTGACAATCATTTCACAATGCACAAGTATATCAAATCATCATGCTGCACATTTTAAAAACATCATTGTTCATTTGTCAATAACATCTCAATAAAGATGGGAAAACATTTTAAAAAGAAAATGGACTAACCACATTAAGAAAACAGCAGAGCCTTGTGGCGAGCATTGTGGGGGCGAAGGGCATACCTCTAACCCTTCTTAGGGAGAG
>VBSM01003212.1:8607371-8619979 GCA_008086735.1 Cheirogaleus medius
AATAGTTTCACACCAAAAGTTCAAGTCTGTTACCCAGCGTGAGTTGATTTTTGTGAGAGGCGAAAGGTGCTGGTCCTGTTTCAGTCTTCTACATGTGGCTATCCAGTTTTTCCAGCACCATTTATTGAATAAGGATTCTTTTCCCCAGTGTATGTTTTTGTTTGCTTTGTCAAAGATTAGTTGGCTATATGAAGATGATTTTATATCTGGGTTCTCTGTTATGTTCCACTGGTCAATGTCCCGGTTCTTATGCCAGTCCCAAGCTGTTTTAATTTCTATAGCCTTGTAGTATAATTTGAAGTCTGGTAAATTGGTACCTCCTATTTTGTTCTTATTGCCTAGGATTGATTTTGCTATATGGGTTCTTCTCTGGTTCCATATGAAGCGTAATATTATTTTTTCTATATCTGTGAAAAATGATGTTGGTATTTTAATAGGGATTGCATTGACTCTGTAGGTCACGTTGGGTAGTATAGACATTTTAACAATGATGTATCTGCCGACCCATGAGCCTGGTATATTCTTCCACCTGTTTACATTCTCTGCTATTTCCTTCTTCAGTGTTTCATAGTTCTCCCTGTAGAGGTCTTTTACCTCCTTAGTTAAATATATTCCTAGGTACTTTATTTTCTTTGTTGCTATTTTGAAGGGAATGGAGTCTTTGATTTGATTCTCACTTTTACTGTTGTTGGAGTATATGAATGCCTCTGATTTCTGTGTATTGATTTTTGTATCCTGAGACTTTACCAAATTCATTTATCAATTCAAGGAGTCTCTTGGTTGACTCCTCGGGGTTTTCTAGGCATAATATCATGTCATCAGCAAAGAGAGAGTTTGATCTCTTCTGCTCCCATTTGGACGCCCTTAATTCAGCTCTCTTGTCTGATTGCTGTAGCAAGGACTTCCACGAGTACTATGTTGAATAGAAGTGGAGATAGTAGGCAACTTTGTCTTGTTCCAGTTCTAAGTGGGAATGCTTTCAATTTAACCCATTCATATGATATTGGCTGTGGGTTTTTCATATATGGCTTGTATCATTTTTAGGTAAGCCCCATCTATGCTTATTTTGTTCATTTTCATTTTACAAAGTATGTAATATTCAAGTTTTTATGGATTTCACTTTGTATGTATGGCATTATATTGTATAAATTCTCATCAAACATTGATTTTTATATTCAAACATATTTTTGTAACTGTAGGAGCTTAAATTTGAAGTTCAAGTTAATTTACTATCCTCTTGTATTGTCTTCCATTTTATGAATATACCAAAAACATTCATCCATAACTTAATTATTGAAAATGGAGTTATTTTGATTTATTTTCTCTGGCCTGAAGTCGTCTGTGCTTACTAGAGATTTTGTTTCAAGTGTACATAAAAAAGCAAAGAGTGAGTTTGTGTTGAAGACAGAGGACTAGATGCAGCTATTGCATGTCTCTCCCATGGAGAGGAATCAAAATCAGTGAGGACATATTCATACCTCAAATATGTGCCTTCAGTGAGAGCACTGGAATTCGCCAGAGAAGCAAAAGGAAGTGGGAAACCACAGGAGGAGGAGGCCCAGCAGCCTCCTTGGCTGGGATGTGGAGGTGGTGGGAGAAGCTCCCCAACAGGGGAAAATCATGAGTGAAAGACCCCCGGGGTCCACACTCTCACCAGGGACTTTTAAAATCCTAGCTATGGGAGAGCCCCATGACCCTGGCAGGTCCCAGAGTAATGCACGTAGCTGCCTGGATATTGCGCAGAGGCATTGCTCAAACTTGTGTGGAGACCCACAGGCCTTGAGCTCTGAGCAGCTGCAGATCAGCCACATAAGGGAACTCTGTCTGCAGAGGTCTGTGTCCTGCTCTGGGGCTGCCACCGTAACCTTTCCATTGCCTCCACTGAGAAGGGCCCATCCTCCCTGGTGATAGGTGCAAGGCACAACAGCCTGCCCTGCCTGGGCATTCCAGCTGCACTGCCCTGCAGTCTGCACCTGCCTGTCCTGTAGCTCCTGTCTCTGCTGCTCCCATGAAGCAGGTCTTGCCCTTCCCAGTGGCTGCCTGCAGCACACTTACACTGTCCCTGCTTGAGCACTCTTCTGGTGACCAGGGGATCTGCCCACCCCTGCCTATCATAGCCTGGGGGGCTCCAGGATTGTTCACAAGCCCAGTCCTGGTCTGGTCCCCACAGCACTCAGGCATGCTATTCCAGGGCCAGGACTGGGGATTTCCTGACCTTGTCCACCAGTGCTGGACCTGAAAGCTCCTCCAGAGGTCTAAGGTCAGGCTGACCAAAATCATCAGCATTACAGGCTGGTACCCAGCTGCACATGCTGAAAGGCCGTCCTCTCTCCCTCTCTACGTGAAGCAGCAGAGTTTCCTGCAGAGAACAGGTGAGCTGCGAAGCTGTCTGTTTTAGGCTGAGGAAAGAGGGCGCGCCCCCAAATCATTCAGTCAGAGAGCAGTGGGACAGGCGTCTTCGTGGCTCTCAGTGACATTGTGTCCTGGAGAGAGGTGGCAGTGTCTGACCGAACTGAGAGTCAGGAGTCCTACGACAGGGGCATGATTGGGAAGTGGACAGGAGGAATGCCAGCCTAAAAGGTAGAGCTGGTGACCCCAATCCCCTATGAAGTCCTCAGGGCAGGTCATCAAGAGCTCCCTCCATCACCCCTGTTAGGGCTAGTCCTGCTCCTCATGGAGGTATCTATGGGTGAGCTTTGTGGTCCAGCCCCACCCAGGTTGCTCCCCTGGGAGAACTCAGGAGACTCAGAGCACTGGGCATTCCACAGAGCAACCTGTTCATTGCTCAAGACAAGAAAGGGTACCTCCCAGGAAACAAGGATGAAGCACATACTTATCAGAAAGTAAATTCAAAAATAAGAAGTCACGGCTTCTCCAGATGAGAAGGAGCCTAACAAAACTTACAGCAAATGCCAAAATGTTAACTCTGGCTTTGTTAATGTCTTGGAAATATGTAATGTGATCCATAGTATTTATTCCATATTTTCTTTTTTAAATGTTTATTTTGACATTAATAAATGAATATACTTCATTTGCTAGGATTTTTCCATTTGATTTGCAACACAATGTATTTTGAAATCTGTCAGGTTACACTCACTTTCCATTCCCGTTGGTAATCTTTCTATTTTAGAAGACCAGATGCAATATAAGGGGAGCAACGTTCAAGGGTGGCATTAGCGGTTTGGGGGAGGACAGAAGAGACACACCATGGATACAGAACACAACTTGAATAATAGGAGAATAATACTTGAGATGTCTCAGAGACAGCTCAATCTAGACATTGTGAAATTATTGAGGAAGAATATATGCTGAAAACGATTCCTGTAGCTGGTGTTATTATCCCAGTTAGTAGATATCCTTAGGGAGTAGCGACTGGACAGGGGAACAGGGAAATTCTGGGAGCTGCTGATATTCTGTTCTTCATCTGGGTGCTGGTTACTTTGGGTATCTGCTGTAAAAATTCAAGGAGTTGTATCATCCTTTGCATATTTGTTGTAGTTTAAAAAATGGTAATCAGTTGCTACATTTGAAAGTTGGCATGCTTAATGCTGAGACCTGATTTGGATTTGAAATATCTTCCAAAGAAAAATGTCAAATTGCATTGATCAAAGCAAAGATGCCATTCTGGAGAGGAGGGCAAATATATACGATATGACAAATGTATCAGCATAACACTGGTGGGAAGGGGTGTCATAATGGATGGATTTCTGAAGACATCAAGAGACACCACTGCACTTATTCTATATTAAAGAATGGAACTTCCAGAACTCCCCACTGGCTTAACCATCCCCATTCTTTATAGCTCCTATCATATGTACGTATATTTTTCCTATGCAACCATCATTCTATATAATTTCCTTAATTATTATGTTTCATCTGCTTAGGTCACTGATGTATATCAAGCCCTAAAATACTGCCTGGAATATGTAAGGTGGGTAATGTATATTTGTGGAATGAATAAAAGAAGATCTTTATAGTAGCACTGTTTGAGGAAAATATAGTGCAAGCCCAAAGTACAACTTTAATTATCTAGTAGCTACATTTAAAAAGAGCACAAATTGAGAAAATTAATTTTAATTATATGTAATATATTAACTTACTGAAAGTATCATTATTTAAGCATGTAACAAATGTGAAAGATACTAATATATTTATGTACTTTTAATTTATTTTTGGTTTTTAAAATTTTTTATTACAGTATATTATGAGGGTACAAATGTTTAGGTTACCTATATTGTCCTTGCCCACCCAAGTCACAGCATCCAGCATGTCCATCCCCCAGACGGTGCGCACCGCACCCATTATGTTTATATATGCCCATCCCCTCCTCCGCCCTTCCATCTGCCCTAAAATATTTATGTACTTTTACTCATAGTAAGATTTCACAATCTGTGTGCTTTACATTTATTACTAATCTTAATTCAACCTACCCCATTTCAAGTGTTCAATAGCCACATGATTTTTTTCCTCTCATATAAATCATTATGAGGAATTCTCTGTTGCAGAACAAAGTGTGGGGTGTTAGACTGGCCACTGAGTGCTCTTTGAGAAATGACAACTCTCATCTTAGAAGGGAAGAATAAAACTGGGAAATAATTTTACTATTCTTCATCAGCACAAAAGGGCAGATCATTGGGTAGCATGACAAAATTACAGTAATCGCATCAAGTTTGGGGTTTTTCTGAGGTGTATAAAATATATAAAAGGTAATGAAGTTGCTCAAACAATAAAATAACACAAAGCAACTTACCAGTGCTAGGATGCTGTGGGTGGCTTTGTTTTCAGGAGACGGCTGGGCAGAGAGGCTGGGGCTGTGGAGGTGCTGGGCTCTCCTGTGGTGTCTGCACAGGACATTGACCATGTAGAGGCTGGTGCAGATCATGAGGACCACGAACAGGAGATCTTGAGTCACTATGATACTTACATATGATCCTGAATTTTCATGTCCAAACTGCCTAGTTTGACAGTATACTTGAGAATACCCATGGCCTAAAAGAGTGAAATTGGTTCTTGCTGTTATAACTTCAATGACATGGATATAGATCAGCATGTTGAGGATCCAGAAGAAAAGGAAAGAGGGAAAAATGCTCGTAGAGTGTCTAGACTTAATCCATGCCCATTTAGCATTCCTGGGGCTGATAGTGATGGCTTGAACTGTACTCAGGAGGGAGGTGGAACAGATGGAAACACCCCGGGTCACTCTGTTTATATACAAAATTGCTTTACAGCTGACATCATTCATAGCATTTCTTACTCCAAAGGATGACATGGTGTCTGGTGTCAACATGAACGTGATGGCCAAAACATTGACTAATGTCAGGTGCATGAAAATCACATCTATGGGCTTCCTCAAATGAGACTGAGTGAAATATATGTACACAGAGAACACAAAGAGCAATGAGTTCCCGATGAAACCAACACAAATTTGAGATACGAGGACAAAACCCAAAATCATGTCACTTGGAATCATTATCTTAATGATCTTTTAGGTGTTCTAATCAGGTAAGCCAGTCATCCATGAGAATAAATAGATTACATTTAAAATTATAAATAATGGAGTCTGTGGAACAATAAGACTGTGTAAGTTCAGTATGAAGGAAGAGTGTGAAAATGTTCTATTCCTCAGGATTTCAAGCCCAGATGTGGCATTTCCAGAAACTGAATTCCGGAGACTCTTGAGAACCTTAGAATATAGAAATGGGTGTTAAGAAGGTAGAATTCAAATGGTAACAGTCAGCATCATAGTGTATTACCCAGAAGACATACTGGCCTATAGGAAAGACAAATTTGTATTTTTAAACTATGTCTTCTTCAGAGTATCAGTCTCCTTCGAATCTCTACACCTATGTTTAATCTTCTAACCATTTTAGACAACATTATACTCATTTAAATTTTTTTTAACTTTTTATTTGTATTGATTGAGGGAGGACAAGTTCAGTTTTTTACATAGATTTAGTGTATACTGCTCAAGTCTGGGCCTTTAGTGGAACCATCACTCAAGTAGTGTGGATTGTACCTCTTATCTCAGTTCCCCTGACACACCCTCCCACCCTATGCAGACTCCATGAACAGTATGCTTTTTTTTTTCTTTTCTGAGACAGAGTCTCACTCTGTTGCCCTGGCTAGAGTGCTGTGGCATCAGCCTAGCTCACAGCAACCTCAAACTCCTGGGCTCAAGCGATCCTCCTGCCTCAGCCTCCCGAGTAACTGGGACTACAGGCATGCGCCACCATGCCCAGCTAATTTTTTGTATATATTTTTAGTTGTCCAGCTAATTTCTTTCTATTTTTAGTAGAGACGGGGTCTCACTCTTGCTAGGGCTGGTCTCGAACTCCTGAGCTCAAGCAATCCTCCCGCCTCGGCCTCCCAGAGTGCTAGGTTTACAGGTGTGAACCACCACGCCTGGCCAACAGTATACTTCTAACACAAAGAGTACCGTCTATATTTGAACTTCTTATAGACAGTTTTGGCTGCATACTAAATCTTTTCTAGGCAGTAATCATTTTAAAGATTCATCTAACCAGCGGTTTCCAGGTAGAAACTTTTGCCTCCTGCAAGGTCCCCCTCCCATGGGTCAATGGTCCCTTCTCACAGACATTTTTGGTTTTCACAACTTGGTGCAGCGCTGCTGACAGGCAGTTCTTAGAGGCCCACCATGCTGCTAAATACTGCACAATGCACAGGACAATCCCACAACAGGGGACTTTTCTGGCCCCAGTGGCAAAAATGCCAGGGTAGATAAATCCAGTCTAACAAATAGTCCATGTATCTTGCTGACTACAACACGTGTCAAATCCACATTTGGGTTTGGATATTTTCTGAGTGCTTTACAGAAACAGAATTAGTAGGTTCACAAATATAGTTATTCTAGGAAAGACATAACATTCATCAAGGTTGACACTTATTAATAAGTGTCATATCCATATGTATTGTACATTGGCTTTGCTTACTATACCATTCTCTTGGAGACTCATTCTTCTAGTGTTTCCATTGTTTTATATACTATCCTTCTTTCCTCAATAGACATTGAGTGAATTCTGTGTTTATTACTTCCTTTATACCAACACAGTCCATAGAGAATGCAGGACTTACCAAGTTATATTCTGTCCATTCAGCACCACTCTCTACTCTGGCATCCATCTTCACTGCAGCAATAATATAAAAGTGGGCAAAAGACATGAACAGGAGTTTTTCAAAAGAAGACAGACAAATGGCCAACAAACATATGAAGAAATGCTCAACGTCACTAATCATTGGAGAAATGCCAATTAAAACTACACTGAAATATGACCTGACCTCTGTCAAAATGGCCATTACTAAACAGTCAAGAAATAATAGATGCTGGCATGGATGCAAAGAGAAAGGGGACTGAAAACTAATACAACCACCGTGGAAAACAGTATGGAGATTCCTCAAAGAAATAAATGCAGATTTACCATTAGATCCAACAATCCCACTACTGGGTGTCTACCCAAGGAAAAAGAAATCATTTTATCCAAAAGACACCTGCACTCAAATGTTTATCACAGCAAAATTTACAATTGCAAAGATGGGGAATCAACTTAAGTGACCATTAATTCATGACTTGATTAAGCAAATTTGGTATATGTATATCATGGAGCACTACTCAGCCATAAAAAAGAGTGAAATAATGTGTTTTGCAGCTATTGCATGGAACTAGAGACCATTCTCCTAAGTGAAGTATTTCAGGAATAGAAAAACAAATGGCACATGTGTAATAATAATTGGGAGTCAATCGATGAGCATACACAGGCTCAAAGAGAGGTAAAGGTCATTGGCAATCAGGAAGGTGGGAGGGGGAGGAGCAAAAACTTACCTGTCAGGTATAATGAACACTATTCAGGTGATGGGCATGCTAGAAGCCCTAACTTAAGCAGTATAAAAGATAACCATGTAACAAAAACATTTGTATACCCTAATACTTTGAAATAAAAAACCAATAATAATAATATTCTTAAAATTTAATGAGAGGGAGGAAAATCCAAAGTACTTATAGAACATCTATAATACGAGATTATTATTCCTCCCTAATCTCATTTTGTTTCTTCTACCAACTTTTTAATTTAGTTTTATTCATTTGAATTGTTTGAAATTGTGATTGTTGATGTGGTTGGCAATTGTTGACCGCACTCTCATTTTTGAAAATGCATCTTACGTTTACTATGTACTATGAATGTTCCAGGCTCAGCTTCAAGCTCTTTGTCCATACTTTTGTCATGCAGTTCAGTAAGCAGTGGCATCTCTCACTCCTCACCAGTAGCCAGAATTCTTTCTTCCATCCTCTTCTCTCCTTGCTCCACACATCTTCCCTTGGCAATAGAAACTCTTTCAGTGTTTTATCACCCAAATGAATTCCCAAAATTTTCTTTGCATTCATGGAGTTAAGATGTCTTTCTGTCAAGAGTTGGAGGCCTTGGATAGGGCACCAGGCTCTCAACTGATCATAATCAGCCTCAGCGCTGCACAGCTTATTAGATACCTGACATCAAGTCCCATTCTGTGCCTGAGAGAGGAAAACAATTTGCCGTGGAAGAAAGGTCATCAGGAAACTACATAGTTTAGACAACATTATGTTTGGCTTTCCAGAAAACAAATACAGATAGATCAATAATTTAAGCACATGATAAAGACATAAATAAAAACAGCTCAACAAGTTGTTCAGATGTAGAATCAGCATATAGGGTTGTTAAAAATAAGCAGGGTAATATTGTATCAATCAAAATTAATGACGAAAATGCAGTGACCAAAACTTCTGGAGCATGGAGTCAGTATGGGTGTTAAAGTTCACAATAACATGGGAGGCACTTCCGTGAAAGTCTAGAAAAGACAGTAAGAGGGAAGGAGAAAGTCAGTACCACAATTCCCCAGGAGCAATAGCTGGACGGCAGTCCAAAGTGGGTGGGAAAATCCAAATCCATGGACATGTGGTCAAGGTTGGCTTGTAGCGGGGCAGCTGGTGAAGATGTCTTCGGGCCATTGCTGGCATCTCAAGCTGGAAACTGGAGCCATTTAGAACTTTGGTTTCTGTCATTGGGTCTGACTTACATAATATTAAAAAGATTAAAGGTTTGTGCCTCACCCGTATCTTGTTGAAACATTTTTCTGAAGAAGAGATCCAAATGGCCAAACTATTGAAAGGTGCTCTACAACGTTAATCATCAGGGAAATGCAAGTCACAATGACAAGAAGATATCACCTCTCATCTGCAGATGATTATTATGAAAAAGACTATGGTAACAAGTATAGGAAGAGTGTAAATAAAAGGTAACTCTTCTATGCTGTAGGTGGGAATAAATTAGAATGACACTTATGCAAAACTCTACGGAGATTCCTCAAAAAATTAAAACTAGGACTACCATATGATCTGGCAATGTCAGACCTGGGCATATATCCAAAGAAATTAAAATCAGTATTTCAAAGAGATGTCTGCATTCCCATGTTCATTGCAGCATTATTTATAATAGCATAGCTATGGAACATCCTACCTATCTCTCAATGTGCAAGCACATGTGGAAAATATGACACACAAACACACACACAGAGGAATATTATTTGGCCATATTAAAGAAGGAAATCCTGGCATTTGTGGCAGCATGGATGAACCTGGAGGATGTTATGTTGAATAAAATAAACCAGACACAGAAAGGTGAATACTCTATGATCTTAGTTATATGTGGAATATACCATATCCAACTCAGAGAAACAGGGTGTAGGATGGAAGTTCCCAGGGACTGAGCTGTGGGAAAAATGGGTCATTGTTAGCCAAAGGATATGAACTTTCACTTATGAGATGAATAAGTTCTGTATGCTTACAGTAATATAAGGTGACCTTAGATCATAATAATATATATTTGAAAATTGCTACCATAGTAGATCTTAAGTGTTCATACCATATACACACACAAATGTACCTGTGTGAGGTGATGGATATGTTAATTAGTTTGTGGTAATCATTTCACAATGTATAAATATATCAAATCATCATGTCATACATCTTAAAAATATCATTTTTTATTTGTCAACAACACCTCAATAAAGCTGGAAAAACATTTTAAAAAGAAAATGCACTAACCACATAAGCAAAAGGCAGAGAATGCAAGACCAAAAAAATACCACAAGTATGTATTGTGTCTAATAGATGCACATTTGAAATACAGTGACACACATAAGCGAAAAGTAATAGAATATAAAAAGCACTACTGTGTAAATCTAAACAAAGAAATAAGCAGTGACCATATGAATACTGACAAACTAGACTTCCATTCCATTATGTGTGTTTTATGATATAAGACACATCTCCAGATAAAAAGATATGGAAAGGTTCAAAATAAAAATGGAAAGTGACAACTCTATTCCAACTAACCCACAGAAAGCTGGTGCACATTCAATAGCATCAAACAAAGCAAACTGTAAGGGAATAGAATTACTGGAGATACATAAAGGCATTTCAATAATAATAAAAGTTTTAAATTTGTGTATACAAACACACATACCATCAATATAGGGAATGTAAACACCTAGAATTATAAGGATACAGAGGAAAATGTATCACTCTTTTGAGAGATTTTAACCATTGTTTTTTAATAGTTAAGAGAATTGGCAGATAAAATGTCAGTCAGGATATAAAAAATTTGAGCAAGTCATTTCTTAGTACTGACCTAACTGCTATAAAAACAACACACACAGTCCCTATAAAACATCCATTTTTCCTCCTCAGACACATAGGAAACCAGTAATAAATATAGCCTTACAGCAAACACTGAAGTGACTATCAACAAAGTTCAAGAGTTTAATTTAACAGAACAATTTATCTAATAAAATTATAATCAGTTATGAATGAATGAATACATAATTAAACAAGAGAAAACCCCTGATTTCTCAATATTTTCAATACTAAAGCACTTCTTAGTAACCACCTAATGAAAACACTCTATTAGGAAAACGATTATGGAATGTCCATTACAGAAATAAATGTGGAGACTAGATAATAACCTTCAAAGAAATCAGTGGCAGTAAAAAGCAATAGCAAAGTGAATTCTGAGACATAAACAAATAAATAAAAGGAATTGATACAGGCAAAAGCAGAATAATGGAAAAAAATCCCAAAATGGACAGGAAAAACAGAGTCCAAAGAGAATTCCTGTAAAGAAGAGTGAAATGAATAAACCTTTGCAGAGACTGTACTACTACCCAAGGGAAGGCACCAATGATATCAGGCTTAAAATGTTACAGACAGAGCAACGGAGAGCTGCAAATATTTTTAAAAAGATAACATCGTGATTAACTATGCCAATGCATTTGGAAGGTTAGGGAACATGAGCAAATTCCTAGAAGACTTAACCTGCCACATAGATTGTAGAGTCATAAATGTGCAATGCACCCCATGATGAAATTCAATAATGGGCAAAATTGTTCCACAGGAAATTCTAAAGGATGCTTCAAGGATGAAGCTTGCCAAATATACCACATACAAAGCATATCTACAAACCACATTTTGTGGATAGAAAAAGAGCATTTTATCAACCACATAATCAGGTTAGCACAACCTTGATAACTAAATGTGATGCAGATTTTATGAAAAGTGTGACAATAAGACAATGTATTTCATTAAACTAGTGAAAAATAATCAATGCAAAATCATTGTAAGCATGAATTCCACACTATGTAAAAAGATTCACAACTGATCAAGAGAATTATTCAAATATGCAAGGTAAATTTAAGGTAAACTTCATTTGTACAATTAACCACAGCAGTAGATTAGGGGAAAACATAATCACTTCAATAGATACACAAAAGTATCTCATAAAATTCAACATATATCAATGGCTAAAATGTTTATTATGTAGCAATGGGAAGGATTAACCTTACTGTAATGAAAATATCTACAATGTCAACAGTATCATATTAATGTTTAAACAGTGAAAGATTTAGTATTGGATATGACTGAAATGATCTGCTCTCCCCAATTGTATTCTACATGTCTTTGGAGGAGTTTTATTGTAAGGAAAGTAAAATTTGAAATAATTGGAATGAATGTGATACCGTTTTTTATTATTGAAAGCTTATCTAAATATTTGAATCATTGAGATTTTCAAAGTAACTGAGAGCAAAGTCAGCATAAAAACCATAAAAATCATTCAGATTTCTACAATGCAGCATAATAACACTGAAAACACAATTTAGAGAATGATATCTTTTAAATTGCATAAAAATATGGTACAACTAGGGGTTAGTATATGTTAAAAATGTGTAAAGCCTCTAGTGGGAAGCAATGGGATAAATTAATCTAATTGTGACTGAAGCATTTTAAAATTAGTAATAAAATGAGCATGCATTGATTTGAAATAAACAGTGTTATCTATAAAACAGAACGATGCTAGGAAAACAAATTAAGAATAACAGTAGAGTAGAAAAGGGAATAATAAAATGAAACTAGAATTATTTCAAATGTAAATAAAGCCCAGTTAAAGTATTGAGAATAAAGAAACCATATAGTATGAGAAATCTACTTGTATACATGGAATTGTAAAGAATTAAGCAATATGGAGATACCTTAAAGCGATACAAGTAGATCTACCATTTGATCC
>VBSM01003212.1:8620079-8633832 GCA_008086735.1 Cheirogaleus medius
GGGGGGCATGGGCAATATACGTAACATTAAAATTTGTACCCCCATAATATGCTGAAATAAATAAATAAAAGGCTATGCTAAAAAAAGAAAAGAATTCTCAAGTACTTCTTAATGATAAACCAAAAGGTCGAAATACCATGAAGAAAGTGTGATACTGCTCTAAAGTAAAACTCAATTGATTGTAAATAAGGTCAGATTGGAAAAGCTGTTAGAGATACTGAAATATAAAAGAAATGGAAGAATGATGATAGAAAAAATTACATATAAAGAAGAAAAGAGAAATGGTGACAATAAAAAATAATAAAGAGCAATATATGTATCAAAACTGAAAATATTTTAGAAAGGTAAACCTGAAAAAATTTGAAGTCTCTGCAAGGAAGCCTAGTGTGGGAATGAGAACATTGAAAAGGTCTTCACACCTCGATCTCTTTCCCAAGGCTGAGTGTTGCAGAACCCACAATAAAGGCAGGCAGTTTCCCTGAGACATTGAGGCATCTTGGAAAGGCTGGGTCTGACCAGCAATGACTGTATATCAGGGATGGATGGCAGGACTTCTCTTCCCACGGATATCGATGGCTTTCTCGCCTGCTGCCTTAATTACCTTGTTTATCATGCATCCATTTGATGTGCCCAGGGAAGTGACAAGTCCCTCTCCCAGATGCAAAATGCTTCTCCTGATAAACAAATTAGGTGTATTAATCAGGAATGCAAAGTAGCTATTTGAGGATGTACGTTTTCCCCAGTTGAAATGCATCAGAAATTAAACTTCAGGATATAGAAAGTCATTAAAAGTTAGTTTTCACTCAGCTGGTAGGAATTCCCACAGCCCTTGATATAATGTGACCACTGAGCAGGACCCCAGAGAACACACTCACTTTTCCATTGCAGCATAATGTGCCTTATGGTTTTATGGTGTGTTTTAACTTCCTTCGTGTTTCTTAAAGCACAAGCACAACGCAGGGCACTGACTTTTATTGTAACTGAACCCTTACAGGTGTCACGCAGGATTGTAACAGATGAGGATTTCTATGAGATATTTTTCTCATTTTAAAATTGGTTGCCATTTCCCGCTTAGAACTGGAACCAGGCAAGGTTGCCCTCTATCACCACATGTATTCAACATAGTGCTGGAAGTCCTAGCCAGAGCAATCAGACAAGAGAAGCAAATCAAGGGCATCTAAATGGGTGCAGAAGAGGTCAAACAATCTCTCTTTGCTGACGATATGATCTTATACTTAGAAAACCCCAAACATTCTGCCATGAGAGTACTAGAAATGATAAACAAATTCAGCAAAGTCTCAGGTTACAAAATCAATGTACTGAAATCAGAGGCATTCCTATACACTAAAAAGAGTCAAACTGAGAACCAAATCAAAGACTCAATGCCCTTCACAACAGCAAGAAAGAAAATAATGTACCTAGGAATATATTTAACTAAGGAGATAAAAGACCTCTACAGGGAGAACTATGAAACACTGAGGAAGGAAATAGCAGAGGACATAAACAGATAGAACACCATACCATGCTCATGGATCGGCAGACTCAACATTGTTAAAATGTCTATACTATCCAAAGTGACCTACAGATTCAAAGAAATCCCTATTAAAATATCAACATCATTTTTCACAGATATAGAAAAAATAATTTTACACTTTGTTGGAACCAGAGAAGACCCCATATAGCAAAAGCAAGCCTAAGCAAGAAGAACAAAATGGGAGGCATCAATTTACCAGACTTCAAACTATACTACAAGGCTGTAGTTACTAAAACCACATAGTATTGACACAAGAACAGGGACACAACCAATGGAAAAGAACTGAGAACCCAGATATAAAACTATTCTCATATAGCCATCTAATCTTTGAAAAAGCAGACAAAAACATACACTGGGGAAAAGAATCCTTATTCTATAAATGGTGCTGGGAAAACTGGATAGCCACATGTAGAAGACTGAAACAGGATCCGTACCTTTCACCTCTCACAAAAATCAACTCACGGTGGATAACAGACTTAAACCTAAGGCATGAAACTATAAGAATTCTAGAAGAAAATGTTGGAAATACTCTTCTAGACATTAGCCTAGGAAAAGAATTTATGAAGACCCCTAAGGCAATCACAGCAACAACAAAAATAAATAAATAGGACCTAATCAAATTAAAAAAGCTTCTGCACAGCCAAAGAAACTATCACAAGAGCAAACAGACAGCCTACAGAATGGGAGAAAATATTTGCATGCTACACATCCAATAAAGGGCTGATAACTAGAATCTATTTAGAACTCATGAAAATCAGCAAGGAAAAATCAAGCAACCCTATCAAAAAGTGGGCAAAGGACATTAACAGAAACTTTTCAAAAGAAGACAGAATAATGGCCAACAAACATATGAAAAAATGCTCAACATCTCTAATTATCAGGAAATGCAAATCAAAACACAACGAGATACCACTTATACCCAGTGAGAAAGGCCTTTATCAAAAAGTCCCCAAACAATAAATGTTGGCGTGGATGTGGAGAGATAGGAACACTCCTACACTGAGGGTGGGACTGCAAACTAGTGCAACCTCTGTGGAAAGCAATATGGAGATATAAGTAGATCTTCCATTTGATCCAGTAATCCCATTCCTGGGTATCTACCCAAAAGAACAAAAGATATTCTATAAAAAAGACATCTGCACTCAAATGTTTATAGCATCACAATTCACAATTGCAAAGATGTGGAAACAACCCAAGCGCCCATCAATACATGAGTGGATTAATAAAATGTGGTACATATATATATATTATGGAGTACTATTCAGCTACAAGAAGCAATGATGATATGGCACCTCTTGCATTATTCTGGATAGAGCTGGAACCCATTCTACTAAGTAGAGGTATCCCAAGAATGGAAAAACAAACACCACATGTACTCACCAGCAAATTGGTATTAACTGATCAACACCTAAGTGCGCATATAGGAACAACATTCATAGGGGTCAGGCAGTTGAGAGAGGGGGAGGAGGGGATAGGTATATACATACATAATGATTGCGATGCACACCATCTGGGGGATGTACACACTTGAAGCTCTGACTTGGGGCGAGGGGGGCAAGGGCAATATACCTAACCTAAACATTTGTACCCCTATAATATGCTGAAATTAAATAAATAAATTAATTAATTAATAAAATTGGTTGCCATGATATGAAGATTGAAATTGCTCCAGAAGTTTTACTGGTAAATATATTCTACATAATGTATGATGCAGCATATAAGAGATCAAAAGAGCACATGTTCCTATACAACTCTGCTTAATTAATAGAATATTTTCAATAACTCTGAACTTCTAAAAATATGTTCCTCTAAAATTAATATATTTCTTCCTTTCTTTCTGGATTAAATATTCCTGAATGTTTTATATATTATCCATCCTTTATATTTAACTCCCATTTTGATGTAAAAAAGTATGTACAATTCAAGTTTTTATGGATTCCACTTTGTATGAATGGCATTATATTATATAAATTCTTATTGTACTTTGATTTTTAGCTTCAAAAATATTTTTTTGTATCTCTAGGAGCTCATACTGGAAGCCACAGTTAATTTTTTTCCTGCTGCATTGTTTTCTAGTTTATAAATATACCAGAAAGTTTTGTCCATTCTTTAATTGAAAAAATTGGGTTATTTCTACTTATGATCTTTGGGCTAGAGTTCCACAATGAACGGTTCTCTGTGTATATTGGAGAATAGTTATTTTCATTTGTTTTTTTTTAAAATTTTTTGATCCATAAATCAGTTCTGCATTTGTTTTAAGAGTACATAAGAAAGTGAAGTTACTGGTGTTATGGCTTGTGTGTGTTTAATTTCAGTATGACTTCAAATTATTTTCCACGATGATATTTGCACAAAAATAGTATTTTAACATCTTTTTGTCCTACCCACCTACCCATAAGAAGTATTGGAGGCTCTAATATTTGACAATGTGATGAATATAAAATTATTTTAATATCAGGTACCTGATTACTAGGAGTTACATTCTTTCGATTGGTTCATTATCCATTGAGATTCATGCTCTGTGAAATCACACTCTTAACTTTGCCCACTTTTAACCACAGATTTTTATTTTTATATTGATGTTAAATAGTTTGGAGTATGTTTAACTATCATCTACTATTTATATTTATAGTTTGCAGCATCTTTCAAAATCATACATCGCTTTTTAACCTTAAGAGACTCTTAATCGTTTGTGCTTCTGTCTTGTTTTAGTCACCATTAAGATGCTTTCTTATTTTTAGTAAAATAGTATCATCCTTCCCTTCAAGTTAAATGTTTGCTTCTGCTTCAAGTTAGAATGTGGAAGGTCACAAAATACCGTAACTCCACCATAAGAACAATGGAGATGAGAAGCTCCCAAACAAGGACCCATGAGATCATTTACAAACTCTTATGCTCAAGCCTTATTTGTGCATGCATAGATCTGGCCCTAATCAGCATACTGAGGAGTTTTAGCACTAAGATAATGGACAGACCTCTGCCCAATCCTAGGTATATTCTTGCTATAGACCTGAATAACCCTGCTCAGGCTTTGAACTGAACTAGCATTGGAACCTGAGTTCACAGAAGGTATAATCAAACCAAGAAAAAAAATCCACATTCTGTATTGGATATCAACAAAACCCAGAGTCTCAAAATATAGCATTCATATGTTCAGCATAAAAACCAAAATTACTCTGAATACAAGGTTGACTTTCATAAAAGGATGATAAGTGGTTTACGTACAACTATTACGGTGTTATAATATGCTGTGTTTGAACATATAAAAACATTTGGTGACCACCACAGTTGGGTATGACCTGCTACCGAGGTAGCAGGGCCTAAAATCTGAACTTTGAAGTCTAGTGGCACTGTCTGGAGGGTCTCTGTGATCATAGGTTTAAAGTTTGAGCCACAAAGTCTCCACTTGCATGGAGAACAACAATCGATAGACACCAAACAATGGGTGATCAAAGCCGTTGGAGTTATCTGAAAAAGAAATTAAAGGAGATACTATAAAAATACCACAAGAGCTAAAAATGCTCAATCATGCAATTTTTAACACTTTGCACATATGAAAAGAGAATACAAGCCAAATTAAAAATATAAGTAATTACCAAGTGCCATTTTAGAACTTGTAAATACAGGAACCCAAAATTAAAATCCAGTGAATGGACTCAGTAGAAGACCAGAGATGACAGTTGAGGAAGTCAGTGTACTGGAAGATAGAGCAATAAGTAGCACCCAATCAGAACAACAGACAGGAAAAAAGACTGATGAAAAATGAACAGAGCCTCAGGGACCTAGGGGACAAACACAAAACTCTAACATTTGTGCCATCAGAATACCAGAAAGAGAAAAGAAAAACAGGACAGATGAAAAAATATGTGATGAAATAATTGTGCTTCCAAGTTTGGTGAAAGACATAAATCTACCAAAAGTCCATACGGGACTCCTCTTCATCAAATTGTCAGAAATGAAAGACATTGAAATAAATCTTCCTATCGGCTAGAGAAAAACGACCCAATACCTAAAGGAAAAAAAAGATAGTTCGAATGAACACAGATTTCTCATGAGGATCCATGGAGCCAAACAGGAAGTGCCTGAAAGAAATGGATTGTCCACTCAAAATACTGTGTCTAACAAAAATGTCCTTCAAGGAAAGAAAGTGAGATGAAGACATTTTCAGATTAGGGAAAACTGAGAGAATCCACAATCAGCAGACCTGCTCTAAAAGAATTGTTGAAGGTTGTTCTTCAGATAGAAAGGGGGAAAAATAGAAGAATGACACTTGAAACATCAGAAATGAAGGAAGAGCAAAAGAAATGATTACTATCTGGGGAGAAGTAACAGCTATATTCTTCATGAGCACAAAACCAACTCAAGAGTTAACAATACAAAATATGTAACATTTTCCTGATGAGATTTTAATATAGGAAACAAGCAGAGCATATAGGTAAGAGAAAATGTGTCTTAAATGGTGGCAATCTTTCTAGAATCCACTTTAGTGGTATGAATGGATTAAAGGACTGTGATGAACTCAGTACATATATATTAATTTCTAGTACCTTCACTAAAATATAATCAAAGAGATATTGGCAAGGACACAATAGATAAAGTGGAATACTTAAAACATTCAAATAATGAAAGAAATCAAGAAAATTTAAACTGGAAAGAAAACCAAATGGATCAAGCAGAAACGAATAATAAAATGGCTGACCCAGGGTAATTACTAACATATCCATAATCACAATAAACAGAAATAGTCAAAATACAGCAATTAAAAGAAAAAGATTATCAGAATTGGTTAAGAGAATTTAACTGCTAGTACTGCTTATATTATCCTGGATTGAGCTTAAGCCCATTATCCAAAGTGAGGTGACACAAGATCAGAATAATGGGCTCCACATGTACTCGCCATCAAATTGATACTGACTGATTAACACTATGGTGCTCAAAGGGTGGTGGTTTTCCCAGGGATTCGGTGGTTTGCGGGGTAGTCCTACACCTGAGGGATGTGGTGAGCATTGTGGAGGGGAAGGGCATATCTCTAACCCTTGCTAGGGAGAGGCAAAGATATAAAATGTAACCAAAATGTCAAAAAAAAATTTATCGGGTGTCGGGCAGGTGGGAGGGGGGAGGAGGGGATGGGTATTTACATGCATAGTGAGTGTGATGCGCACGTCTAGGGGATGGCCACACTTGAGACTCTGACTCGAGGGGGGAGGGGAGGCAAGGGCAATGTAACATTTGTACCCCCAAAATATGCTGAAAAAAAAAGAAAACAAAAGAAAATTTAACTGACCTCACTATAAGCTGTCTATTAGAAACTCACTTCAAATATAATTATATAAACAGATTACAGGTATAAGAATAGAAATAGATATACAATGCAAAGAGTAACCAAAAGACAGATAGATATTGTAGCTCTTATTAGCCAGCCTCAAAACAACAAATATTCTATCATTTCACTCATATGAGGTACTTAAACTAATAAAATCCCAAGAGACCTAAGGTAGAATGGTGGTTGCCAGGGGCTGAAGAGGGAGAACAGGAGTTATTGTTAAAGGGTACAGAGTTTCATTTTTGCAAGATGAAAAAAATTCTGGAGGTTTATGGCGAAGATAGTTGTACCAATTGTGAATATACTTAATGCCACTGAATTGTACACCTGAAAATGGTGTACAATGGTTAAAGTGGTAAATTTTAAATGGTTAAAATGATAAATTGATGTTATGTGTCTTTAACACAATAGAATAATAAATAACCTTTTTCAAAACACAGCTGTAATAACTATAAAATGGCACAGTCAAATAAAATTAAAAAACCAAGGACTTTTTATTTTTGTGAGGCAGCAAACCAAAAGAACGTCTCTCAGAATTAGCTGGCTTTACCTAATTTCTCTCTTCCTGCTTTCTGTGGAGTCCATTTATCCACAATCTATGTGTTCTATGGAGCTCTTCAATGCAGTATGACTCTCAATTTCTTGCACCAGTTCATATGCTGGGGAAAAAAAGATGCAGTGCTAAGAGGGAAATTCATAACACTAAATACCTACATCAAAAAGACAAAAAAATCAGAAATTAACAACCTAATGAACTAAAAATAAAAAAGCAACAACAAACCAAACTTAAAACTCTTCTAGCAGAAGAGAAGAAATAACAAAGCTCAAAGCATAACAAATTAAATTGAAACAAAAAACAAGAAATGATCATTGAAATGAAAAGTTGGTTCTTCGAAATATGAATTTGGTAGACCAATAGCTAGATTAACCAAGAAAAGAGAAGAGAAGATTCAAATAAGCTCAATTAGACCTGAAAAAGGAGTCATTACAATTGATTCCATAGACATAGAAGACATCATTAGAGACTACTACAAACACCCTCTATACACACAAGCTAGAAAATCTAGAGGAAATGGATAAATTTTTGGAGACACATGACCTCCAAGCTTGAATCAAGAGGAAATAGAGATCATGGACAGATTAATAAAGGATAGCAATATTAAAATAGTAATATAGAATTGTTGCCCCGCCCAAATCAAATATCCCTGTACTTGGAAGATTAACAACTGAATTCTACCAGACCTACAAAGAGGAACTGATCCCTACCCTAATGAAACAGTTCCATCAGATTGAGAAGGACGGAAGCCTCTTTAGCTCATTACATAGAGCAAGTACCACCCTGATGCCGAAGCCAGGAGAGAACACAACAAAAAAAGAAAACTACAGACCAATATCCCTCTAGAAACCAATCTCCCTCATCAAAACAGATATAAACATCTGCAACAAAATACTAGCAAACCAAATCCAACAGCACATCAAAAAGTTAATTCACCACAATCAAGTGGGTTTCATCCCAGGGATGCAAGAATGGTTCAACACACACAAATCAATGAGTCTTATTCACCACCTAAACAAATTTTTTAAAAATACAGATGATCCTTTCAACACGTGCAGAGAAAGCATTCAATAAAATCCAGTACCTCTCCTACATAAAAGTAATGAAAACCATAAATGACAAATTTACTACCAACATCATACTGAATGGGGTGAAAGCATTCCCCCTAAGAACTGGAACAAGACAAGGACAGCCACTTTTACCACTTCTATTCAACATAGTACTGGAAGTGCTAGGTAGAGCCATCATGCAAGAGAGGGAAATAAAGGGCATCCAAACCACAAAGGAAGTGGTCAAACTATCCTTGTTTGCTGATGATAGTATCTAGTACATCTAGAAAACCCTAAAGACTCTTCCAAAAGACTCCCAGAATTAATATGTAAATTAAGTAAAGTCTTATGCTATAAAACTAATGTACACGATCAGTAGCATTTCTAGACACTAATAATAGCCAAACTGAGAATGAAATCAAGAACTCTACATCATTTACAATATCTGCAATAAATACGTAGTAATATACTTAAACAGAGAGGGGAAAGATCTGGGGTCCTGCTCAGTGGTCCCATTACATTAACGGCTGTGGGAATTCCCACCAGCTGAGTGAAAACCAACTTTTATTGACTTCCTAGATCCTGAAGTTTACTTTCTCATGTAGTTCAACTGGGGAAAATATGTCCTCAAAAGATGACTTTGCACTCCTGATTAATACACCTAAATTATTTACCAGGAGAATCATTTTATATCTGGGAGAGGGACTTGTTGCTCCTCTGGCACATCAAATGGATGCCAGATAAACAGGGTCATTGAGGCAGCAGGTGACAAGATCATCAATGTCCACTGGGAGGAGAAGTCCTGCCAGCCGTCCCTGATATACAGTCATTGCCGGTCAGACCCAGCCTTTCCAAGATGCCTCAGGGTCTCAGGGAAGCCGCCTGCCTTTCGTGAGGGTTCCTCGACACTCAGCCTTGGGAAAGAGATTGAGGTATAAAGACCTTTTCCATGTTCCCATTCCTGTGCTATGCTTCCTTGCAGAGACTTCAAATTTTTTCAGATTATCTTTCTAATATATTTTCAGTTATGATATACATATATTTTGTTCTTCCTTATTTTTATTGTCACTATTTCTTTTTTCTTCCATATGTGTAGTTTTTACTTTCTTCATTCTTTCATATTTCAATATCTCTAACAACTCTTGCAAATTAACCTTGTCTACAATCGAGTTCTATTTCAAAGCAACATCATGCAGTCTTCATTGTATTTTGACATTTTGGTTTATTATTAAGGAGTACTTGAAAATTCTATTTAATTCCATGTATACAAGTAGATCTCTCATACTCATACATACTCTATAATTTTTTATTCTCAATGTCTTAATTGGGATTTATTTACAATTGAAATAATTCTACTTTCTTTTTATCACTCCTTTTTCTACTCTGTTGTTATTCTTAATTTTTTTCCTAGCATCATTCTGTTTTATAGGCAACATCTTCACTTCAAACCAATGTATATTCATTTTAATTTAGAAATGCTTCAGGCACATTTAGATTAATTTATATAATACCATCATTTCTGATTAGAGTTTTTACACATTTTTAACATATACAAACTCCTAGCTTCCCTATTCTTTATGCTATTTAAATGATATTCTCTACACTGTGTTTTAAACATATTTTATGCTATAATGTAGAAACTCCAATGATTTTTACACTTACTTTGCCTCTCTGTAACCTTGACAATTCCACTTAATAATCGTGTAGTCAATACTGTAGTTTTTCTTCTTTAAATTTAGATAACTTGTCAATAATTTTAAAAAATGGTGTTACTTTCATTCCAATTATTACCAATTTTACTTTCTTTCTTTACAATCAAACTGCTCAAAAGACATGAGGAATAAAACTGGTGAGGCAGATAAATTTACTCATATCTAACCTTAAAGGAAAATCTTTCAATATTTAACAATTAATGATACTGTTGACATTGTACATATTGTTGCTTTAGCAAGGTTGAACCTTTCTATTGTGACATAATTAAAATTTTAACCATTGATATATATGATAAATTTTATCACATGATATTATGTATCTGTTGAAGTGATTATTGATTTCCTCCTTTAATCTGCTACTGTGTCTAATCATACAGATGAATTTTATATTAAATTTATCTTATATTTGAATAATTCTCTTGATCAGTTCATAGAATCTTTACACATAGGGTGGAATTCATGTCTACAATTATTTTGTACAGATTATTTTTCACTAGGTTCATGAATTACATAGTCTTATCCTCAGACTGTTTATAAAATCTGTATTATGTAGTGTTGTCAAGGTTGTGCTAACTTGATTATGTGGTAAATAAAATGCTTCTTTCTATCCGTACAATGTGGTTTGTAGATATTTTTCATATGTGGTATATTTGGCAAACTTCATCCATAGCCATTCTTTGGCATTTCCTTTGGCACAATTTTGCCCACTATTCATTTTCATCATGGGGTGCATTGCACAATAATCAGTTTCCACAATTCTAATATCTTTTGTGGCACGTTAAGTCTTCTAGGAATTTGCCCATATCCTCTAACCTTTCAAATTTATTGGCATAGTTAATCATAGCATCATGTTTTTAAAAATATTTCCAGGTCTCCATTGCTCTCTCTTTAACATTTTAATCGTGATATTATTGGTGCCTTCCCTTGGGCAGTGGTACAGTATCAGCAAAGGTTTATTCATTTTATTCTTCTTTATAGGAACTCACCTTTCACTTTGTTTTCCCCATCCATGTTGGGTTGTTTTCTAGTATTCTGATTTTCCCTGTATCAATTCCCTTTATTTCTTTATTTATTTTTCCAGGATTCTCTTTGCTATTGCTTTTTTGCTGCCACTGATTTCTTTGAAGTTTCTTATCTAGTCCTCACATTTATTTCTACAATGGACATTCCATAAAGCAGTTTCCTAGTTGAATGTTTTCCATTAGGTGGTTACTAAGAAGTGCTTTAGTAATGAAGAATGGAGAAATCAGGGGTTTTATCTTGTTTAATTATTTATTCATTGACTCATAACTTATTACATTTTTATTACATAAATTATTCTGTTAAATTAAACTCTTGAACTTTGTTGATAGTCACTTTAGTATTTGCTGTAAGGCTACACTTACTACTGGTTTCCTATGTGCCTGAGAAGGAAACGTAGGTGTTGTATAGTGACTGTTTGTTTCTTTTATAGCAGTTCTGTCAATAGCGTGAACTGACTTGCTCAAATTTTTTATATCCTGAGTGACATTTTGCCTGCCGGTTTTGTTAATTACTAAAACATATCGGTTACAATCTCTCAAAAAAGTGGTACATTTTCCTATGTGTCCTTATAATTCTAGGTTTTAACATAATGTATATTGATGGTATGTGTATTTGTATACACAAATTTAAAACTTGCTAAATTTTTGAAATGGCTCTATTTATACCTACTAATTCTGTTCCCTTAAAGTGCGTTTTGTTTGATATTATTGAAAGTGCACCAGCTTACTGTTGGATACTTTGTAAAAGCTGTCACCTTCTGTTTTTGTTTTGAACCATTCTGTCTTTTTCTTTGGACATGGAAGTGTATCTTAGAAAACATGTATAATAGCCTGGAAGTGTAGTTTGTCACGTTTTGATGTGCTAACTCCTCATTTGTTTAGTTTAGATTTGCACACTATTGCTTTTTATATTCTATTACTTTTGATTCGTGTGCATCTTTGTATTTAAAATGTGAGTCTACGAGACAACACATACTTCTGATGTGGTAGTTTTTGGTCGTGCATTCTCTGCCCTTTGCTTAGTGTGCTTAGTCCATTTTCATTCTAAAATGTTGTTCTGGGTTTACTGAGGTGTTACTGACAAATAAAAAATGTTATATTTAAGGTATATGACATTATGATTTGATATACTTGTGCATTGTGAAATGGTTACCACAAAGAAGTTAATTGACATATGCATCACCTCATGTGGTTACATTGTGTGTGCGTGCGTGCGTGTGTGTGTGTGTGTGTGTGTGTGTGTGGTGAGAGCACTTAGGATCTACTTTGTTAGCAAATGTATAGTATATAAAACAGTATCACCACATATTACGGTAGATATATACAACTTGTTCATCTCAAAAGTGAAAGTTTGTACCCTTTGGCTATCTTTGCTACATTTTTCCCTCACCTCAGGCCCTGGGAACTTGCATTCTGCACCCTACTTCTCTTAGTTGGACATGGTTAGATTCCACATAGAAGTGAGATCGTAGAGGATTTGCCTTTCTGTGTCTGGCTTATTTTATTCAACATAACATCCTCCAGGTTCATCCATGCTGCCACAAATGGCAGCATTTCCTTCTTTAATGTGGCCAAATAATATTCCTCGGTGTGTGTATGTGTGTGTGTCATATTTCCCACATGCACGTGTCCATTGAGGAACAGTTAGGATGTTCCATATCTTTGTTGTTATAAATAATACTGCAATTAATACAGGAGTGTAGACATCTTTTTGAAGTTCATATTTTCGTTACTTTGGCTATATGCCAAGATCTGGCATTGCCAGATCACATGTTAGTCCTAGTTTTAATTTTTTGAGGAAACTCCATAGGGTTTTGCATAATTTTAATTTATTTCCACCAACAGTGTACAAGAGCTCCCTTTTATTTACACCTTTACAATGCTTTTCATCTCTAGTCTTTTTGCATCTGCAAAAAGGTGTGAGGTGTGAGGAGATACCTCACTGTCCTTGCATTTGCCTGGAGATGAATGGTGTTGAGCATCTTTCAATATTTTGGCCATGTGGATGTGTTGTTCAGAAAAATGTCTATTCAGATCCTTTGCCTATTCTTTATTGGTTTATTTGGTTATATCGCTATTGAGTTGTATGAGTTCCTTATGCATATTTTGGATATTAACTCCCTACATAATATATGAATTGAAAATGTTTTCTCCCATTCTGCAGGTTGGCTTTTCATTGTGTTGATTGTTTCCTTTGCTGTGAAGATTTCTTTTAGTTTCATGTAGTCCCACTTACTTATTTTTATTAATGGCCATTTTGACAGGGGTAAGGTGGTATCTCACTGTGCTTTTAGTTTGCATTTCTCTGCATATGTTTCTTGGCCATTTGTCTATCTTCTCTTGAAAAATGTCTGTTCATGTCTTTTGCCCACTTTTATATTATTGCTGCAGTAGAAATGGGTGCTGGAGTAGACAGTGGAGCTGAATGGAGAGGATATGAATTGATAAGTTCTGATTACTCTTATGGACTGTGTCAGTATAAACAAAGTAACATATACAGAACTCACTCGATGTCTATTGAGGAAAGAAAGATTATGTTTAAAACGATGGAAACATC
>VBSM01003212.1:8633932-8652608 GCA_008086735.1 Cheirogaleus medius
AAAAAAAAAAAAAAAAGAAGAAGAAGATGTTGACATGGATGCAGAGAAAATGGAACTCATGCACTGTTGGTCGGAATATGAATTATTAGTACACCCTCTGTGGAAAACAGTATGGGGAGTTCCAAAAATACTAAACATAGAACTACCATTTGATCTACCAATCCCACTACTGAATATCTACCCAAAGAAACTGAACTCATTATGTAAAAAAGATACTGCATTTATATGTTTATCACACCACTATTCACAACAGCAAAGATACGGAATCAACCTAAGTGACTCACATTGGATGATTGGATAAAGAAAAGGTGGCATATATATATGATGGGATAGTATTCAGCCATAAAGATGAATGAAATCATATCTTTTGCACCAACACGGATAAAACTGCAGGTCATTATCTGAAGTGAAGCAACTGAGACACAGAGAGTCAAGTATGACATACTGTCCCTTATGAGTGGGAGCTGAATGATATGCACACATGGACATAGAGTGTGGAATGACAGACAGACGGGTGGGAGGGTGGAAAGTTGGGAAGGTTGTGGGTGATGAGAAATTACTAATGGATACAATATACATTAATCAAGTGATGTTTACACTAAAAGCCTAGACTTCACTAGTACACAATGTATCTATGTAACAAAATGGCACTTATACCCCTTAAATTTGTACAAATAAAAGAAAAAACAGGAAAAGTAAAATAAAATACAAGCTTACCTACACTATCATTCCAGTTAATTTTGTATTTTCAGTCACCTACCCAAATTATTAATCATAATGAACCTCTTTTTATCAACATCTCTTCTATCATTGAGTCTCCATAACAGGATCACCCTGCCATGACTTCACAAAATTGAGTGATTGAGTCTGCATTCTTTTGAAAGCAGGGCCCTGGTCTGGATCCTGAATGACACAAGCTGTCTTCTTCACTCGGCTCTTAACTGCAAAGTGTCTACTTCTTCACTCTGAGCTTCATTTTGTTATTTTGATTCAATATATGTACTGTCCACATTCTGAAGACTATTGAATTTTATTTGCTGGCCGGATCTCTCCCCCTAACTCTAGATTAAAAAAATGGAAACTGGAATTACCACATGGTCCAGCAATCCCAATTTGGGGTGTATATCAAAAAGAAATGGAAACAGGATCCCAAAACCTCCGTTGACAGATTAATAAAGAAAATATGGTTTGTACATAAAAGGTTATACAGGTTTGAAAAGGAAGGAAATTCTGACACATGCTACAACACGGATGAGATGGAGAACATTATGGTAGTTGACGTAAGCTAGTGACAAAAAGACAAATACTGCTGTCACTTCTGTGAGGTAGAGTGGTCAAACTCCTATTAAGAGAAAATAGAATGGTGGTTACTGGGCTTAGGGGGATAGAAAATGGAGAGATTTTGATCTATAGGTATAGAATTTCAGTCTTTTGAGATGGAAAAGTTCTCACAACAATGTGAATATATTTAACACTACTAAACTGGAAACTTAAAATGATTAAATGGTAAATTTTATGTTATGTGTATTTCACTGCAATTAAAAACTTAAAAAGAAAAAAACCCTCAGCACCCAGGATTGTGCTTGTGTTTTAAGGAACCTGCAGAAAGTTAAAAACACCATGAAAACATGGGGCACATTACACTCCAATGGAAAGTGAGTGTGTTCTCTGGGGTCCTGCTCAGTGGTCACATTATATCAAGGGCTGTGGGAATTCCCACCAGCTGAGTAAAAACTAACTTTTAATGACTTCCTAGATCCCGAAGTTTACTTTCTTATGTAGCTTAACTTGGGAAAACATACATCCTTGCACAACGCCTTTGTATTCCTCATTAATACACCAAAATTATTTGCCAGGGGAAGCATTTTGTGTCTGGGAGAGGGATTTGTTGCTCTTCTGGGCGCATCAAATAGATGTACGATAAACAAGGTCATTAAGGCAGCAGGTGACAAGGTCATTGATGTCCTTTGGGAGGAGAAGTCCTGCCACTCATCCCTGATATACAGTCATTGCCGGTCAGACCCAGCCTTTCCAAGATGCCTCAATGTCCCAGAGAAGCTGCCTGCCTTTAGTGAGGGTTCTGTGACACTCAGCCTTGGGAAAGAGATCAAGGTATAAAGACTTTTTCAATGTTCCCTTTCCCATGCTAGGCTTCATTACAGAGACTTCAAATTTTTCAGGTTTATCTAATATATTTTCAGTTATAAAATATATAGATATAGTTCTTTACTAATTTCATTTTCATTATTTCTCTTTTCTTTCTTATGAGTAATTTTTACTTTCATGATTCTTTCTTTTTTTTAATATTTCAATGTATCTAACAGCTCTTCCAATCGGATATTGTCTAAAATCGTGTTTCATTTTAAAGCAGTGTCACACTTTCTTCATTGCATTTTGACATTTGGTTGATTATTGCGGAGTACTTGAAACTTCTACGCAATTCCATGTATACAGGTAGATCTTTCTTACTATATGGGTTCTTTATTCTCAGTACTTTAACGGGCTTTATTTAAATTGGAAATGACTCCAGGTTCATTTTATTACTGCTCCCCTTTCACCTCTATTGTTAATCCTGTTTCCCTGGCATCATTCCGTTTTATAGATAACAGTGTTAATTTTGAATCAAGGTATGCTCATTTTATTAGCAATTTAAAATGCTTCAGTCACAATTAGATTAATTTATACCATTGTTTCCAACTAGAGGTTTTAAGCACTCTTAGTGATTAGTAACTCATAGTTTTGCCATATTTTTATGCTATTTAAAAGACATCATACTCTAAATTGTGTTTTAATCATTTTTAGGGTGTAATGTAGAAATGCAAATGATTTTTACACTGACTTTGCTCTCAGTAACTTTGAAAATCCCACTTAATAATTCAAATATTTAGATAAGCTCTCAATAATAAAAAATGGTATCACATTCATTCCAATTATGCCAAATTTTACTTTCTTTCTTTACCATCCAACTCCTCCAAAAACATGAGGAACACAATGGGGAAGAGCATATAATTTTAGTTATATCTAATCTTAAAGAAAATCTCTCAATATTTAACCATTAATATGATACTGTTGACATTGTAAATATTTTCATTACACTAAGATTAATCCTTCCTATTGCTACATAATTAACATTTTAACCATTGATATATGTTGAGTTTTATGACATAATTTTATGTATCTATTGAAGTGATTATCTTCTCCCCTAATCTAGTACTGTGGTTAATCATACAGATGAAGGTTATGTTAAATTTACCTTGCATATTTGAATAATTGTTTTGATCAGTTGGTTGAATCTTTTTACACAGTGTAGAATTCATGTTTAGAATGAATTTTCATAGATTTTTTTCACAAGTTTCATGAAACATGTAATGTTAGCATCAGATGTTTCATAAAATCTGTATTCCATTTTGTTCTCAAGGTTGTGCTAAGCTGATTATGTGGTTAATCAAATGTTCTTTTACTATCTATCCAACGTGGCTTCTAGATGTATTCTGTATGTGGTATGTTTGGCAGAATTCATCCTTGAAGCATTCTGTACAATTTCCTGTGGACAAATTAGGCCACTATTCAATTTCATCAAGGGGTGCATTGCACATTTTACCTTCCACAATTCTAATATCTTTTTGGCAGGTTAAGTCTTCTAGAAATTTGTTGGTGTTCCAGCAACTTCAAAATTTATTAATCACAATGTCATTTTTAAAAAATTATTTCCAGCTCTCAATTGTTCTCTGTGTAATATTTTAATCCTGATATTCTTGGTGCCTTCCTTTGGGAAGTGGTACATTTTGACTTTGTTCTTCCCTTCCATTTCAGGATGTTGTTCTATTATTCTGCTTTTACTTGTGTCAATTCAATTTATTTCTATATTTTTTTCTTCATTCATATATTTTTCAAAGTTCACTTTGCTATTGCTTTTCTTTTTTTTCTTCCAAAAGTTTATTTTCTTAATTTTTATTTTTTTGATTTCAGAATATTATGGGGCTACAAATGTTTTGGTTACATGTATTCACTTTGCGCCAGAGAAGTCAGAGCTACAAGAGTGCCCAACCCCCAATAATCACATACCAATCACCATAGGTGTGAATTTAACCATCCCCCTCCTTTTAGAAACACACAGCCTCCCTAGGCTCAATAGGAAGAAACACAAATCCTGAACAGACTTATTTCAAGCACCGAAATTGAAGGAATGATAAAAAATCTTCCTAAAAACAAAAATGTCCCAGACCGGATGGTTTCACATCTGAATTTTACGAGACCTACTATTGCTTTTCTATAGCCATTGATTTCTTTAGGGGTTATTGTCCAGTTTTTACATTTATTTCTCTAATGTCATTCCATAATGCATTTTTTCTAATAGAGTGTTTTTGTTTACATGGTTACTAAGAGGTGCTTTAGTATTGAAAATATGGAGAAATCAGGGCTTTTCTTATTTATTGATTGATTGTTTCATAACTCATAATTTTATTAGATAAACTGTTCTGTAAAATTTAACTCTTGAACTTTGATGCACTCACATCAGTGTTGGCTGTAAGGCAACAATTACTACTGATTTCCTATGTGCCTGAGAAGGAAAATTAGGTGCTTTATAGGGACTGCGGTGTGTTGTTTTTACAGCAGTTAGGTCAATAGTAAGAACTGACTTGCTCAAATTTTTTATATCCTGACTGACATTTTGTCCTCTAGTTCTCTTAATTACTAAAGGCAATGGTTACAATTTCTCAAAAAGTGATGTGTTTTCCTATGTGTCCTTGTAATTCTACACCTTAGGTTATCTCTGTTGATGGTATGTGTACTTGTATACACAAAATTCAAACTTGCACTATTATCGAAATGACTTTATGTAAATCCAATAATTCTATCCCCATAAGGTTTGTTTTGTTTGATGATATTAAATGTGCACCAGCTTTCTGTTGGTTACTTGGAATGAAGTTGTCACTTTCCATTTTTATTTTATACCTTTCTGTATCATTTTAATAGGAAGTGTATCTTAAAATACACAGACGTGATGGTATGCAAGTCTAGTTTGTCAGGGATTCATACAGTCACTCCTCATTTCCTTGCTTATATTTACACAGTACTGATTATTATATTATATTACTTTTCACTTATGTGTGTCTTTGTATTTAATGTGTGAATCTATTACACAACATACACTTATGTGCTAATTTTCGCCCTGCCTTCTCTTTCTTTTGCTTAACGTGGTTAGTCCATTTTCTTTTAAAAATGTTTTCCCAGCTTAGTTGAGATGTTATTGAGAAATAAACAATGAATTTTTTAAAATGTGCAGCATGATGATTGGATATACTTGTGCATTGTGAAATGATTATCACAAAGCACTTAATTAACATACCCATCATCTCAAACAGGTACGTGTGTGTGTGTGTGGTGAGAACACTTAAGATATACCATATTAGAAATTTTTTCTTCATAATCCTATATTACAGAGTAGAATTTTCATACTATATTATATTATTGGCTTTCAAGATGCACATATACTATATGTGTATACATCAGGGCTGACCAGAGAGAAGAAACTAAAACATTTTTTAGACTACTCCATTAACACAATAACACAAAATTAAATCACTGTGAAAAAATATTTAAAATATAAACGATCTGCCTAAATTCTCTTTTAATTAATACACTGAACTTTTTAGAGCAGGCTTAAGTTTCACTGTAAAATTGAGTGAATTGTACAAATAGTTCCTGTGTAGCCTCCATCTTCACCAACAAAATATCCCTTTGAGAACCTACTAGGATTTATTGAGAATTGATACATCTATATTTATAAGGGTTATCAGTCTGTAGTTTTCCCTTTTTATTGAGTCCTATCCTGGTTTTGGTATGAGGGTGATCCTGGCTTCATAAAATGTGTTGGGAAGGATTCCTTCCTTCTCAATGTTCTTGAATAATTTCTGCAGGATAGGCACCAGTCCTTCTTTGTAGGTCTGGTAAAATTCAGGTGTGAAACCCTCTGGTCTGGAAGTTTATTTGGGAGAAGGATTTTTATTGCTGCTTCAATTTTAGTACTTGATATTGGTCTGTTCAGGAATTCTAGTTCTTCTTCATTGAGCCTAGGGAAACTGCGTGGTTCTGAGAATATTTCCATTTCCCCATGGTTTCAAGTTTATGTGCACAGAGACTTTTATAGTATTCATAGATGATATTTTGCATTTCCATGGTATCATTTGTAATTTCACCTTTTTCATTCCTCATTGAGAATATTAGAGTCCTTTCTTTTCTACTTCAAGTTAGTGTAGCAGAAATGTGGGTCAATTTTGTTTATCTTTTCAAAGACCAATGTTGGCCTTTATTGGTCATCTGTATAATTTTTTTGTTATTGTTTTTATTTAGTTCTAGTCTGATCTTAGTCATTTTTTTTTCTTCTGCTGGGTTTGTGCTTGCTTTGGTCATCCTTTTCCAGTTCTTTCAGATGATTCATTAGATTGTTGATTTGTGATCTATCCGTCTTTTGGATATAGGCATTTATGCATATAAGTTTTCCTCTCAGAACTATTTAGGTGTATTTCACAGATTTTGATAACCTGTGTTCCCTTTATCATTTAGTTAAAAGAATCTTTTGAGTTTCATCTTAATTTCCTACTAGACCCAATAATCATTCAGCAGTAAATAGTTTACTTTCCATGACTTTGTGCAGAGGTGAGTGTTTCCATAGGTGTTGATTTCTAATTTTATTCCACTATGGTCTGAGAAGATGCATGGTATAATTTCTATATTTTTAATTGTGTTCAGACATGTTTTTTGGCCTAAGATGTGGTCACCAATCTTAGAGAATGCCCCATGAGCTGATGACAAAAATGTATATTCAGTGGGTTTTGGGTAGAATGTTTTGTAAATGGTGTGGCAGGCCCATTTGTACTAGAGTTTTGTTGAAGTCAATTGTTTCTTTCTTTATTTTATGTTTGGAGGATCTGTCTTGTTCTCTCAGAGGAGTGTTGAAGTCCCTGGCTATTAACTGTGTTGCTGTTTATCATTTCATTTAGAATGAGTAGGATTTGCTTTAAGAATCTGTGTGCACCTGAGTTAGGTGCATAAATCTTAGAAATTGTTATGACTCCTTCTTCAATTGTTCCCTGTACCATTATGTAATGACCATATTTGTCTTTCATTACCATGGTTGATTTGAAGACTAAATTATCTGAAATGAAAACTGGTATGCCAGCTTTCTTTTCATTTCCATTTACATGGAATATTGTTTTTCATTCTTTCACCTTGAGTCTGAATGAATACTTGTGGGTTAGATATATTTCCTGAAGATAGCAGATACTTGGCTTGTGTATATTTATACATTTTTCCAGCCTATGTCTCTTCAGTGGGCAGTTCAAGCCATTCACATTTATTGAAATACTTGATAAGTGGGGTAGGTTTCTGTTCCTCTTGTTGAGTTGATCAGTTAAACTTTGTTGCTTTGTTTTCTCTCTGGAGCCATTGTAGTCTCTGACCTTTGACCTTTAGCATTTGGATGATTTTACACTGGTGAGTGTCTCCTGTGCTGATCCATGTATCACACTGTTCTCAGTACTTCCTGGAGAGCAGGTCTTGTCTGAATGAATTCCCTCAGTGTTTGCTTGTCTGAGAACGTCTTTATTTCTGCTTCATATAATAAACTTAGTTTTGCAGGATACAAAATCCTAGACTGGGCATGATTTTGTTTGAGAAGACTTAGAATTTGGCCCCAATCCCTTCTGGCTTGGAAGGCTTCAGTTTAAAAATCTGCCATTATTCTAGTGGTTTTTCCATTGTAAGTTACCATCTTCTTTTGCCTTATAATTCATAGGAGGGCCTCTTTTGTGTTTATTTTGGCCAGTCTGATGACTATGTGTTGTGCTGTTTTCCTCTTTGTGATGAATCTCCCAGGAACCCTTTGAGCTTCTTAAAGCTGGATATCTGTATTTCTAGCAAGGCCAGCGAAGTTTTCATCCATATGCCCTCAAATACATTATCTAACCCTTGAGCATTTTCTTCTTCACCCTCAGGGATGCGTATGATTATTATGTTAGGCCTCTTCACATAATCTCATATTTCTTGTAGGCTTTGGTCTTTTCTCTAATTTCTCTGCTCTATCTCTGCAACTGACTTGTTTAATTGCAAGGTGTTGCCTTCAATCTTTGAGATTCTTTCTTCTGACTGAGCTAACCTATTCTTGAGGCTTTCCATTATGTTTTGTAATTCCTTGAATAAATTTTTCATTTCCACAAGTTCTGTTTGATTTTTCTTTAATATTTCAATTTCTTTAGTGAAGTATCATTCATTTCCCATTTTCTTTTAGTGATTTCTCTGTTTTTGGTTTCTATTTTATCATGCACTTCATTGAGCTTTTCTCACAATCCATGTTCAAAATTCTTCATCTGTCATTTCAGTGTTCTCATTTTGGTTGATGTCCATTGCTAGAGAACTTCTAGAGATCTGTGGGTTGGGTGGTGCCCAGGGGAGCTGGGAGCCTGGTGCTCTGTCGGCAAGAAGCTCTCTGTTCACTGGTGGGAGCAGTCTCTTGGCTGACGTCAGCAGGACTCTCTGGCAGTTCACAAGCCACAAATAGTTCAAGATGCAATGGAGGGAAATTTTATCCATTCCGTCTACCCTCTTTACTGGTCTCCAGGCCTCTCAGGTCTTAATCCCAGCCAATGCCTATCACCTTCCAGTACTGCTAGCAACCTCTCCTCATGGTGTTTCCTGTAGGTTCAGGCACCCTTCCTTCTGACCATGATCCAATGTATGTTAGTCTGTCTGTTTGTTTTGTTCTGTTTCATTGAAAACTTCTCCTTCTAGCAGAGACATTCTAGCTGGTGGTGTTTCTCATCCATTGTCTTGCCTCCCCTTGACCTGGTTACCTTTTATAATGCTTAAGTCAGGGCTTAGAGTGTGCCTATCCCCCATATACTGTTCATTATACCTGACAGGCAAGTACCTCTTCCTCCTCCCACCTTATCAATTTCCAATGACCTTTACAACTCTTTGTGCCTATGTGTGCTCATCAATTGGCTCCCAGTTATTATTGCACATATGATGTTTGTTTTTCTGTTCCTGAGATTCATCAGTTATGATAATGGTCTCCAGTTCCATCCAAGTTGCTGCAAAATGCATTAGTTCATTCTTTTTTATGTCTGAGTAGTACGCCATGGTGTATATACACCACATTTGCTTAATTCATTCTTGAATGGATGGGCACAGAAATTGATTTCACATCTTTGCAATTGTGAATGTTTCTGTGATAAGAATTTGAGTGCGGGTATCTTTTTGATAAAATGACTTCTTTTCCCTTAGGTAGATACTGAGTAGTGAGATTACTGGACCCAATGTTAAATCTTCATTTATTTCTTTGAAAAATCTCCATACTGTTTTTCACAGTGGTTGTACTAACTTGCAGTTTCACAACAGTGTATAAGTGTTCCTTTCTCTCTGTATCCATGCCAACATGAATTGAGTTTTGAAATTTTAGTAATGGTCACTGTGACAGGCATAAAGTACTATCTCATTGTGGTTATAATTAGCTTTTCCTTGATCTTTAGTGATGGTGAACATTTATTCATAGGTTTTTTGGCCATCTGTCTGTCTTATATTGTTGACTTTGCTCTTCTGTTCATAGCTTGCCCATTTTTTATATTATTGCTGCAGGATGGATGGATTCCAGAGTAGAGAGTGTTGGTGATTGGAGAGAATATAACTTGGTTAGTTCTGAATACTCTTGTGTCATGTGTCAGTGTAAAGGATAGAATATATACAAAATCCACTAGATGTCCATTGAGGAAAGAAGGATTCTGTTTAAAATAATGGAGACAACCGGAAGGATAGGAGAATGAGACTCAGATTGAATGACACAGTAAACAAAGTCAAACTCCAATGAATAAAGATGTGATGCTAACTTTATTAATAAATATAAATCTTGATGAATGTTATGTCTTCCCTAGACCAACTATATTTGTAAATCAACTAATTCTGTTTCTCTAAGAAGCACTCAGAAAATGTCAATACCAAAATATGGATTTCATATGTGTTGCAGTCAGCAAGATACATGGATTATTTATTTGTTAGACTAGACTTCTGAACCATGGTATTGTTGCCACTGGAGCCCAAAAACTCTTTGTTGTGGGATTTTCCTGTGCATTGTGGAATATTTGGTAGCACACTGGGACTGTACCCACTGACTGTCAGTACCTCTGCACCAAGCTTGAAAACCAAAATGTCTGTGAGCACTGACCATTGACACATGGGAGGGGAAGGTTGGAAGAGGTAAAACTTTTCTACCTGGAAACCTCTGTGTTAAATGAATGTTTAAAACAATTACTGTCTAGAAAATATTGTGTAGGCAGCTCAAACTCTCAATAAGAAGTCCATATACACATGGTGCTCATTATGTGTTAGAAGCATACTGATCACAGAGGCTTTCCTATAGGAGAGTTTGTCTCCCTGGGTAACACACTATGATGCTGGCTGTTAGCATTTGAATTCTACCTTCTTAACACCTACTTCTATAATCTAAGGTTTTCAAGGATCTCTGGAGTTCAGTTTCTAGAGATGCCACAGGTGGATTCGAAATCCCAAGGAACTGAACATTTCTACACTCTTCCCTCATACTGAACTGTCTTCATTATACTTTTACACATTCCATTTTTTATAATGTTACAATGTAATCTATTTATTTTGCATGGAGGACCAGCTTGCCTAACTAGAACATAAAGATCATTAACATTATGATTCCAAGTGACACAATTTTGGGGATTTTCCTCATATCTCAAATTTGTGTTGGTTTCATCGGGAACTCATTGCTCTTTGTGTTCTATGTGTACATATATTTCATTCAGTCTCACTTGAGGAAGCCCATAGATGTGATTTTCATGCACCAGACATTAGTCAATGTTTTGGCCATCACGTTCATGTTGACACCAGACATGATGTCATCATTTGGAGTAAGAAATGCTATGAATGACATCAGCTGTAAAGCTGTTTTGTATATACACAGAGTGACCCGTGGTGTTTCCATATGTACCTCCTGCCTCCTGAGTACAGTTCAAGCCATCACGATCAGCCCCAGCAATGCTAAATGGGCATGGCTGAAGTCTAATCTCTCTACATGCAATTTTCCCTCTCTCCTCTTCTTCTGGATCTTCAACATGCTGATCTACATTTACCTCATTGACAATACAGTAGCCAGAACCAATGTCACTATGGTTGGTCCTGGGTATTATCAAGTGTATTGTCAAACTAAGAGCAGAAACCTCTCTTCACACTCATTTGTGAGTGTCTTAGTGATACGAGATCTCGGGTTCATGGTCGTCATGATCTGCACCAGCCTCTACATGGTCGGTGTCCTGCGCAGACACCACAGGAGAGACCAGCATCTCCACAGCCCTAGCCTGTCTGCCCAGCCATCTCCTGAAAACAAAGCCACCCACAGCATCCTAGTGGTGGTAAGTTGCTTTGTGTTATTTTATAGTTTTAGCAATTTATTTACGCTTTATCTATTTTATACACCTCAGAAAAACCCAAAACTTGATGCAATTACTGTAATGTTGTCATCATGCTACACAGCATTCTACCCTTTTGTGCTGATGAAGAACAGTAAAATTATTTCTCACTTTCATTCTGGCCTACTTATATGAGAATTGTCATATCTCCGTGAGCACTCAATGGCCAATCTGACATCCCACACAGTGCTCTACGACAGAGGAGTCCTCATAATGATTTAATGAAGGGGAGAAAATCATGTGGCTATTGAACACTTGAAATGGGGTTGGTTCAATTAACATTAATGGTAAATTTAAAACACGCCAATTTTGAAGGCTTACTATAAACAAAAGTACATAAATATATCAATGTTTTTCACATTTTTGCATGTTTAAAATATACTTTCAGAAAATGAATACATTACATGATTAAATTGGATTTTCTCTAGTTGTTTTTGCTCTTTTTTAATGCAGCTATTACATAATGAAAATGTTATTTGCGGCTTGCACTGTACTTCTCTTAAACTGTGTTATTATAAAGAATTTCTTTTATTCATTCCACAAATATATATTGCCCACATTATATACTGCCAGCAGTATTTTAGGGGTGGAAAGTACACCAGTGACCTAAACGGATGAAACATAATCATTAAAGAAGTAATATAACATGTTTGTTGTATAGGAAAACATATATAGAAATGATAGGAGCTATAAGGAATGGGGATGGTTAATACAATGGGGAGTGCTGGACGTTCTATTCTTAATAAGAATAAGGTGCAATATTGTCTCTCAGTGTCTGCAGAAATCCATCCTTTATGACGCCCCTACCGACCAGTGTTGTGCTGATACATTTGTTGTATTTTTTTCCCTTCTCTCCACCATGGCTTCATTGATTTGATTAATAGCATTTGAAATTTTTCTTTTGAAGATATTTCAAATCTAAATCAGGTCTCAGTCTTAAGCATGCCATCCGCCAAATGTATCAACAAATTACCATTTTAAGGTACCACAAATACACAAAGAATTATACAACTCATTGAATTTTTACAGTAAACACTTCCAAGTAACCAGCATGCAGATCACGAAAAGAACATCAGCAGCTGCCAGAATTTCCCTGTTCCCCTGTCCAGTCTCTACTCCCTAAGGGTATCTACTCACTGGAATAATAACACCATCTACAGGAATCATTACAGCATATGTTTTTCCTCAATAATTTCACAAAGTCTAGACTGAGCTGTATCTTAGACATCTCAAGTGTTATTATATACATGCAAGTTGTGTTCTGTGCCTAGGCTGTGCCTTGGCAGACTCCCCCCAACCACTAATTCCACCCTTGAAGTTTGGTTCCCCTTATATTTCACATCGTCTGCCCACCTGGAACAATTACCAAAGGGTATTGGAATGTGAATTTAACCCAGCAGATTTCAAAATACATTGTGTTACAAATGAAATGGATAAATCTTACCAAAATGCAATGTATTCATTATTGTTAAACATAAACATTTAAAAACTAAAAATATGGTAAAAATAGTAAGAATCACTTTACATGTTTCTGAGACACTGACACAGGCAGAGTTAACATGTTGGCATTAACTATATGTGTTGTTAGGAGCCTTCTGATCAGGAGGAGCTTCTTATTTTTGAATTTACTTTCCTGTAAGTACGTGTTTGATTCTTGTTTCCTGGGAGGGGCCGTCTCTTATCTTGGGCAATGAGCTGCTTGGTCTGTGGAATGCCCAGTGCCCTGAGTCCCCTGAGTTCTCCCAGGGGAGCAACCTGGGTGGGGCTGGACCACAAAGCTCACCCACAGACACCTCAATGATTTGCAGATCCAGCCCTGACAGGGGTGATGGAGGGAGATCCTGGTGACCAGCCCTGATTACTCCATAGGGGAATGGAGGTCACCAACTCTACCACTTAGGCTGGCCTTCCTGCTGTCCAATTCCCCATCATGCCCCTGTCCTGGGACTCCTGACTCTCAGTTTAGTCACACACTGCCGCTTCTGTCCAGGACAAAATGTCACAGAGCCATGAAGATGTTTGTTCCACAGCGGTTTCCCTGAATGATTTTGGGACAGGTCCTCTTTCCTCAGCCCAAAACAGACAGCTGTGCAGCTCACCTGTTCTCCTCTGCAGGGAACTCTGTTGCTTCATGTAGAGAGGGAGAGATGACAGCCTTTCAGCAAGTGCAGGTGGGTACCAGCCTGTAATGCTGATGATTTTGGTCAGCCTGACCTTAGACCTCCAGAGGAGCTTTCAGGTCCAGCACTGGTGGACAAAGTCAGGAAATCCCCAGTCCCCAGCCCTGGAATGGCATGCCTGAGTGCTGTGGGGACCAGACCAGGACTGGGCTTGTGAATTATCCCGGAGCCCCCAGGCTATGATAGGGAGGGGTATGCTGATCCCCTGGTCACCAGCGGAGTGCTCAAGCAGGGACAGGGTAAGTGTGCTGCAGGCAGCCACTGGGAAAGGCAAAACCTGCTTCATGGGAGCAGCAGAGACAGGAGCTACAGGACAGGCAGGTGCAGACTGCAGGGCAGTGCAGCTGGAATGCCCAGACAGGGCAGGCTGTTGTGCCTTGTGCCTATCACCAGGGAGGGTGGGCCCTTCTCAGTGGAGTCAATGGAAAGGTGATGGTGGCAGCCCCAGAACAGGTCACAGACCTCTGCAGACAGAGTTCCCTAATGTGGCTGAACTGCAGCTGCTCCGAGCTCAAGGCCTGTGGGTCTCCACACAAGTTTGAGCAATGCTTCTGAGCAATATCCAGGCAGCTACGTGCATTACTCTGGGACCTGCCAGGGTCATGGGGCTCTGCCATAGCTGGGATTTTAAAAGTCCCCAGCGGGAGTGTGGACCCCATGGGTCTTTCACGCATGGTTTCCCCCTGTTGGGATGCTTCTCCAGCTTTCCTCCTATCCCAGCCAAGGAGGCTGCCTGGCCTCTTGCTTCTGTGGTTTCCCACTTCCTGTTGTTTCTCTGGTGAATTCCAGAGCTCTCACTTAAGGCATATATTTGAGGCATGAATATGTCCTCACTGATTTGATTCCTCTCCATGGGAGAGACATGCGATAGCTGCATCTAGTCATCTGTCTTCAAACCCAAGCTCACTCTTTCCTTTTTTATGTACACTCGAAACAAAATCTCTGGTAAACTCAGAAGACTTCAGGCAAGAGAAAATAAATTGAAATAACTCAATTTTATATAACTGAATTATGGATGAAAGTTTTTGGTATATTCATAAAATGAAAGACAATACAGAAGGAAAATAAACTACAGCTTCAAATTTAAACTCATACAATTACAAAAAAATATTTTTGAATATAAAAATCAATTTTTGCTGAGAATTTATATAATACAATGCCATACATACAAAGTGAAATTCATAAAAACTTGAATGTTACATACTTTGTAAAATCAAAACTTGCATAAGTATTAAATATATAGCAAGGAATAATATATATGACATTCAGGACTGTTTATACTGACGGAAAGGCAGGAATGTATTAACATTAGAGGTACATATTTTTACTTCTTCCAAGCTATTGACAATATTCTTTTATTTTCCGGTGCTGTATATGAGTATATGTTCTTGATTTTTTACTTTGTTTAGATTGTGTCATATATTGTCAAGAAAATACTCAGAAGTAAAATTTTCAGAGCAATTTCAGTCCTTATATTATAGCAAGCAATTTTGACATGAGAAAAGTGCTCCAAAATCAAGCACATTTTTTATTTAGTACAAATTCTGAGTGATAGCAGTGATGAGTCGGGTACAATAAAACTCAAGGCCTGGCAAACAACCATGTGAAAAACTGTTCAACATCACTAGTCATCAGAGACATGGAAATTAAAACCACAATGAGATATCATTTCACACCTTCAGAATGGCTATAAATGAAAGACCAAACAAACAAACAAACAAACCCAGGTGTTGGCAAGGATGCAGAGAAAAGGGAACTTATGCACTGTTGGTAGGAATATAAATTAGTCGTACACCCTCTGTGGAAAACAGTACGGCGAGTTCTCCAAGAACTAAAACTAGAACTACCATTTGATCTACCAATGCCACTACTGGATACCTGAAGAAAAAGAACTCATTACATAAAAAAGATACAGAATTTGTATTTATTGCAGCACTATTCACAATAGCAAAAATATGGAATCACAGTAAGTGACTCACAATGGATGATTGGATAAAGAAAACGTAGTATATACACACACACACAATGGAATACTATTCAGCCCTAAAAATGAATGAAATCATGTCTCTTGCAACAACACAGAAAAACTGGAGGTCATTATCTGAAGTGAAGCAACTCAGAAACAGAAAGTCAAATACCACATATTCTCACTTATGAGTGGGAGCTCAACAATATGCACACATGGACATAGAGTGTGGAATGATTGACATTCTAGTCTGGGAAGGGTGGAAGGGTGGAAATTTGGGAAGGGCATGGATGATAAGAAATTACTAAAGGATACAATGTACATTATACAAGTGATGGTTACACTAAAAGCCTGGACTTCACCGGAACGCAATGTATCCATGTAACAAAATGGCACTTGTGCCCCTTACATTTGTACAAATAAAAGAAAAGAAAAGAAAAGAAAAGAAAAGAAAAAACAGCAAAAAGAAAAGCAAAGAAATACAAGCTTACCAATCCTATCATGCCAGTCAATTTTGTATTTTCGATCACCTAACCAAACTATTAACAATAACCAACCTCTTTTTATCGGCATCCCTTGTGAGATTGAATCTCTGTAACTGGATCACCCTGCCATGAATTCACAAAATTCAGAGATTGAGTCTGTGCTCTTTCAAATGCAGGGCCCTCGTGTGGATCCTGACTGACATAAGCTGGCTTCTGCCCTTGGCTCTGAATGGCAAAGTCTTTACTTCTTAACTCTGAGCCTTCTTATATTGGCCTGATCCAACATATGTACCATCCACATTCTGAGGACTATCGAATTTGTAACGCTGGCCAGATCTCTCCTCTGAATCCTAGATTCAAAAAATGGAAACTAAACAAAAAAAAAATGGAAATAGATTTACTATATGGTCCAGCAATCCCACTTCAGGGTGTATATCAAAAAGAGTTGGAAATAGGATACCAAATGTCATTGACAGATAAATAAAGAAAATATGGTTTGTACATAAAATAAAATGTTACACAGCTTTAAAAAGAAGGAAACTCTGACACACACTACAACACGGATGAAATGGAGAACATTATGGTATCATGATGTAAGCCAGTCACAAAAAGACAAATGCTGCTGCCACTTTTGTGAGGCAGAGTGGTCAAACTCCTATTAAGAGAAAATGGAATGGTGGTTACTGGGGCTAGTGGGATAGAAAATGGAGAGTTCTTGATCAACAGGCATAGAATTTCAGTCTATTGAGATGGAAAAGTTCTTACAACAATGTCAATATATTTAACACTACTCAACTGGAAATATAAAATGATTAAGATGATAAATTTTATGTTATGTGTATTTTACTGCAATGAAAAACTTAAAAAAGGAAATACCTCAATACCCTGTATTGTGATTGTGTTTTAAGGAACATGCAGAAAGTTAAAACACACTAGGCTCCAGTGGAAAAGTGAGTATGTTCTCTGGGGTCCTGCTCAGTGGTCACATTACATCAAGGGCTGTGGGAATTCCCCCAGCTGAGTGAAAACTAACTTTTAATGACTTTCTGGATCCTGAAGCTTACTTTCTGATGTAGTTCAACTTGGGAAAACACACATCCTCAAACAGCGCCTTTGCAATCCTGATTAACACACCAAAATTATTTACCAGGAGAAGCACTTTGTATGTGGAAAAGGGATTGTTGCTCCTCTGGGAACATGAAATGGATGCACGATAAACAAGGTCATTAAGGCAGCAGATGTCCATCGGGAGGAGAAGTCCTGCCATCCATCCTGATATACAGTCATTGCCGGTCAGACCCGGACTTTTCAAGATGACTCAGTGTCTCAAGGAAGCCGCCTGCCTTTCATGAGGGTTCTGCAACAGTCAGCCTTGGGAAAGAGATCAAGGTCTAAAGACCTTTTTAATGTTCCCTTTCCCATGCTATGCTTCGTTGCAGAGACTTCAAATTTTTCAGGTTTATCTAATATATTTTCATTTATTATATATATATAGTTCTTTATTATTTGCCTTATCATTATTTCTCTTTTCTTTCTTATATGTAATTTTTTCTTTCATTATTCTTTCATTTTTTTATATTTCAATATATAACAGCTCTTCCAATCTTATCTTGTCTACAAATCGAGTTTTATTTTAAAGCAGTGTCATATTTTCTTCATTGCATTTTGACATTTTGGTTGATTATTAAGAAGTACTTGAAAATTCTTTTCAATTCCATGTATACAAGTAGGTCTCTCATACTATATGGTTTCTTTATTCTCAATACTTTAACGGGCTTCATTTAAATTGGAAATGACTCCAGGTTCATTTTATTACTGCTTCCTTTTCTACTCTACTGTTACTCCTGTTTTCCTACCATCATTCTCTTTTATACATAACACTGTTAATTTTAAATCAAGGTATGCTTATTTTATTAACAATATAAAATGCTTTAGTCACAATTAGATTAATTTATACCATTGTTTTGTACTAGAGGTTTACACACTCTTAACGCTTACTAACTCCTACTTTAGCCATATTTTTATGCAATTTAAAAGACGTCATTCTCTAAATTGTGTTTTAAGCATTTTCAAGCTGTAATGTAGACATGCAAATGATTTTATGCTGGCTTTGCTCTCAGTAACTTTGAAAATCCCACTTAATAATTCAAATATTTAGATAAGCTCTCAGCAATAAAAAATGGCATCGCATTCTTTCCAATTATTCCAACCTTTACTTTCTTTATTTACAATACAATTTCTTCAAAAACACGAGGAATACAATGGGAAGAAGAAATTAAGCCATACCCAATCTTAAAAGAAAATCTGTCAATATCTAACCATTAATGTGATACTGTTGACATTATAGATATTTTCGTTACAGTAAGGTTAGTCCTTTCTCTTGCTACATAATTAACAATTTAACCACTATATATGTTGAGTTTTACAACATAATTTTATGTATCTATCGAAGTGAGTATCTTCTCCCCTAATCTAGTACTGTCGTTAATCATACAGATGAAGTTTCTGTTAAATATACCTTGCATATTTGAATAATTTTCTTTTTTTTTTTTTTTTTTT
>VBSM01003212.1:8703142-8716497 GCA_008086735.1 Cheirogaleus medius
TTTAGTTTGATCAGGTCCCATTTATTTATTTTTGTTGCTGCTGTGATTGTCTTTAGGGTCTTCTTCATAAAATCTTTGGCTAGGCCAATCTCTGTGAGAGTGTTTCCAAAGTTTTCCTCTAGAATTGTAATAGTTCCACACATTAGGTTTAAGTCTGTTACCCAGCGGGCTCATGGGACATTCCCTAAGAATGACCATATCCTAGGACACAAAGCAAGTATCAAAAAATTTAAAACAATAGAAATTATACCATGTGTCCTCTCAGATCACAGTGGAATAAAAGTAGAAATCAACCCTAACAGAAACTCACATTTCTACACAAAAATGTGGAAATTAAATAACCTTATGCTAAACGATTACTTCACAAATGAGGAAATCAAGACGGAAATAAAAAAATTATTTGAACTTAATGACAATGGAGAGACAAGTTATCAAATCCTCTGGGACACAGCTAAAGGAGTACTGAGAGGAAAGTTTATTTCCATAAATGCCTATATCCAAAAGTCAAAAAGATCACAAACAATCTAATGAATCTATGAAAAGAGCTGGAAAAAGAACAGACCAACCCCAAACCCAGCAGAAGAAGTGAAATTAACAAGATCAAATCAGAACTAAATGAAATTGACAGTAGGTAAGCTATACAGAAGATTAATAAAACAAAAAGTTGGTTCTTGAAAAACTAAACAAAATCGACATGCCTTTGGCTAGATTAACGAAAAGCAGAAAAGAGAAATCTCTCATAAGCTCCATCAGGAACAAAAAAGGAGATATTACAACTGATCCCACAGAGATACAAGATATAATCTACAAATACTACAAAAACCTTTATGCACACAAACTGGAAAATGAGGAAGAAATGGACAAATTTCTAGAAACACACAGCTTCCATAGGCTCAACCAGGAAGAAATAGAATTCCTGAACAGACCAATATCAAGAGCCGAAATAGAAACAGCAATGAAAAACCGTCCTAAAAAGAAAAGTCCCAGCCCAGATGGTTTCTTCACACCTGCATTTTACCACATTTACAAAGAACTGCTGCCTATCCTGCAGAAATTATTCCTCAACATTGAGAAGGATGGAATCCTTCCCGAGTCATTTTATCAAGCCAACATCACTTTGATTCCAAAACCAAGAAAGCATGCAACAAAGAAAGAAAACTACAGACCAATATCACTTATGAATATAGATGCAAAAATTCACAACAAAATCTTAGCTAACTCAATCCAGGTATTCATCAAGAAAATAATTCATCACGACCAAGTGGGCTTTATCCCAGGGATGCAGGGATGGTTCAACATATGCAAATCTATAAATGTAATTCACCACATAAACAGAAGCAAAAACAAAGACCATATGATCTTTCAATAGATGCAGAAAAAGCATTTGACAACATTCAACACCCTTTTATGATAAGAACACTTAACAAAATAGGCAAAGAAGGGGCTTACCTAAAAATGATACAAGCCATATGTGACAGACCCACAGCCAACATCATACTGAATGGGGAAAAATTGAAAGCATTCCCACTTAGAACTAGAACGAGGCAAGGTTGCCCATTATCTCCACTTCTATTCAACATAGTGTTGGAAGTCCTGGCTATAGCAATCACACATGACAGTGGAATTAAAGGCATCCAAATGGGGACAGAAGAGACCAAACTCTCACTCTTTGCTGATGATATGATATTATATATAGAAAATCCCAAGGATTAAAGCAAGAGACTCCTGGAATTGATAAATGAATTTTTAAAGTCTCAGGATACAAAATCAATACACAGAAATCAGAGGCATTCCTATACACCAAAACAATCAAATTGAGAACCAAATCAAAGACTCAGTGCCCTTCACAATAGTAACAAAGAAAATAAAGTACCTAGGAATATACTTAACTAAGGAGGAAAAGACTTCTACAGGGAGAACTATGAAACACTGAGGAAGGAAAGGCAGAGAACATAAACAGATGGAAATCCATACCATGCTCATGGGTCGACAGAATCAACATTGTTCAAATGTCCATACTACCTAAACTGATCTATAGATTCAATGCAATCCCTATTAAAATCCCAACATAATTTTTCATAGATAAGGAAAAGATAATTTTACACTTCGTTTGGAACCAGAGAAGACCCCATATATCATTTTTTGGGGGGAGTGGTGAGTAGTGTGGATCATGTTTCCGTGTTCTACATGTAGCTATGAAATTTTACTAGCCCCATTTATTGAATAAGAATTCTTTCTCCAACTGTATGTTGTTGTCTGCTTTGTCAAAGGTCAGATGTCTATATAAGGATACTTTTATATCTGAGTTCTCAGTTCTGTTCCATTGGTCTATGTCTCTGTTCTTGTACAGTCCCATGCTGTTTTGATTACTATAGCCTTGTAGTATGGCTTGATTCTATACTCCATGACACAAATCCATTCCAAACAATTTGTTCTTTTTCTTAAGTTTGCTATATGGACTCTGCTCTGGTTCCATATCAGGTGTATAATTTATCTTTCTTTGTGAAAAAAAGATGTTCATATTTTAATTCGTATTTTACTGACTCTGTAGATTACTTTGGGTAGTATAGACATTTTGACCACATTGATTCTGCTGATCCATGAGCACGGTATGGTATCCCATCTGTTTATGTCCTCTGCTGTTTCCTCCCTCAGTGTTTCATAATTCTCCCTGTAGAGGTCTTTCACCTCATTACATCAGTAGATGCCTAGGTATTCTACTTACTTTTTTGCTATTGTGATAGGTATTGTCTTTGATTTGGTTCACAGTTTGACTGTTGCTGACATATATGAATGCTAATGATTTGTGTACATTGATTTTGTAAAGTGAAACTTTGCTGAATTTGTTTATCAATTCCAGTAGTTTCAAGATAGAATATTTGGGGTTTTCTAGATATAAGATCATGCCATCAAAAAGAGTGATAGTTTGATCTCCTCTGCCCCCACTTGAACAACCTTGATTTTTTTCTCTTGTCTATTCTGGCTAGGAATTCCAGTACTGAGTTTAATAGAAGTGCTTATAGAAGCCAACCTTCTCTGCTTCCACTTTTCAGTTGGAACACGTTAAATTTTTCCCAGTTCAGTATCATGTTGGCTGTTTGTCATATATGGCTTTTATCATTTTGAAGTACGTCCTGTCTATGCATGTTATGTTAAGCATTCTCATCATAAAGAGTGCTGAATTTTGTCGAATGCTTTTTCTACATCTATTCAGAGGATCATATGCACTTTGTTTTTGATGCTATTTATGTGATGTAATACTTTTATAGATTTGTGTATGTTGAACCATTCCTGAAGCTCTGGGATAAAGCCCACTTGATCAGGGTGAATTATTTTTTTGATAAGCACCTGAAATAATTTTGCTAGGATATTATTGAGAATGTTTCCATGTATATTCATAAGGAATATCAGTCTGTACTTTTCTGTTTTTGGTGAGTCCTTTCCTGGTTTTGGTATCAGGGTGATCTTGGCATCATAAAATGTGTTGGAGAGGATTCCTTCCTTCTCAATGTTGTTGAATAATTTCCGCAGGATAGGAACCTGTTCTTCTTTGTTGGTCTGGTAAAATTCAGATGTGAAATTCTCTGGTCTGGGCCTTTTGTTCTTGGGAAGCTTTTTAATTGCTGCTTCAATTTCGGTACTTGATATTTGTCTGTTCAGGAATTCTATTTCCTCCACAATGAGCCTAAGGAGGCTACATGTTTCTAAGAATTTGTTCATTTCCTCTACATTTTCATGTTTATATGCATAGAGATTTCTACAGTATTCATAGATGATACTTTTAGTTTCCATGGTATGATTTGTAATTTTTCCTTTTTCATTCCTGGTTCAGCATATTAGTGTCCTTTCTTTTCTTCTTCAAGTGAGTCTAGTGAGAGTTGGGTCAATTTTGTTTATCTTTTCAAAGACCAACTTTTTGTTTTATTGATTTTATATATAATTTATAATTATAGATTTCATTTAGTTCTACTCTGATCTTAGTTATTTCTTTTCTTCTGCTTGGTTTGGGATTGATTTCCTCATCCCTTTCTACTTCTCTGAGATGATTCATTAGACTGTTGGTTTGTGATCTTTCTGTCTTTTGGATGTAGGTATTTATAAATATAAGTTTTCCTCTCAGGACTGTTTAGCTGTGTCCAACAGATGTTCATATCCTGTGTCCCCTTTATCATTTAGTTCAAAGAATCTTTGGTTTTCATCTTAATTTCCTACAGGACACAATAATCATTCATCAATAGATATTTAGTTCCTATGACTTTGTGTAGAGATGAGTGTTTCTATAGGCCTTGATTTCTGATATTATTCCACTGTGGTCTGAGAAATGCATGGTATTATTTCTATTTTTTAAATTTGTTGAGACATGTTTTGTGGCCTAGGATATGGTCAATCTGAGAATAGAGATATGGACTTGAGCATATTTATACATTTTTCCCTCCTATGTCTTTTCAGTGGGCACTTCATGTGATTCATATTTATTGAAAGAATTGCTAAGTCGGGAGGATTTCTTCTCAACCTGTTGAGTCAGAGTTTGTTGCTTTGTTTTCTCTTTTGACCCATTGTGGTATCTGGCCTTTGTCCTTTGGCTCTTGGATGATTTTACATTGCTGAGTGTTTATTGTGCTGACCCATGTGTAACAATCTTCTGAGCACTTCCTGGAAGTCAGGTCTTGTCTTGATCAATACTCTCAGTATTTGCTTGTCTGAGAAAGTCTTTATTTTTCTTTCCTATGAGAAAATTTGTTTTGCAGGATCCCAAATTCTGGGCTTGGCATTATTCTGTCTGAGAAGACTGAGAATGTGGCCCCTATCCCTTCTAGCTTGTAAGATTTCATTTTAAAAGTCTTCCGTTATTCTGTTGGGTTTTCATTTGTATGTTACCTGCTGCTTTCACTTTATGGCTCATAGAAGGGCCTGTTTTACATTTATTTTGGCCAGTCTGATTAGAATGTGTTGTGGTGTATTCCTCTTTTCAATGAATCTCCCAGGAGTTCTTTGAGCTTCTTGTAGCTGTATACATAGATTTCTATCAAGGCCAGGGAAATTTTCCGCCATATTCCCTCAAATAGATTATCCAACCCTTGTGTATTTTCTTCCTCACCCTCAGGGATATCCATGATTCCTTTGTTAGGCCTCTTCACATAATCACATATTTCTTGTAGGCTTTGCTCTTTTCTCTTATTTCTCACTCTATCTCTGCAACTGACTTGTTTAATTGAAAGGTGTCTTCAATATCTGAGATTCTTTCTTCTGATTGATCTAATCTATTCTTGAGGCTTTCCACTATGTTTTGTAATTCCTTGAATAAAGTTTTCATTTCCAGAAGTTCTGTTTGATTTTTCCTTAAGATTTTAATTTCTTTAGTGAATTTTTCATGCATTTTCTTCTTTCTTTTTGTGGTTCCTCTGATTTTGGTTTGCACATTATTGTGAATTTCATTGAAATTTCTTAAAATCCATGTTCAAAATTTTTCCTCTGTCATTTCAGTGCTCTGGTTTTGGTTGGCATTCATTTCTAGATAGCTGGTATATCTTTTTGGGGTGTCCTTTCGGTTTGATTCTTCATGCTTTCAGGTTTACTTCACTGATCCCTTCCCATCTGGAGCAGCTATTGCTTCTTACCATTGGATTTTGGTTTGTTTAGATAATGACACATCCAGTTTAATCTCTGAACCAGTATCTTGTACTTGTGTGTGGACTCCCTGTCAGTAGGTGGCACTTACCAGAATGAACAAACTACAATGTTGTGTGTGTTTTTTATTTCTGTGACCAACTCTAGTTCCTCAGGAGAGGCACTCTAATGCCCCAGGTAGTGGGTGAGGCTCTGGAACTTCCCACTGTGTCCTTATGCACCACCTCAGCCAGGGAAGGTAGGGGAGTAAGTCTGGGCAGAGTTGGGTTGGGTGAGCCTGCCCTCTAGCTCCACAAATGCTTTTAAGGGTGGTCCAAGTTCTGCTCCCCATCTCTGGGTAAAGCTGCCAGGGAGGGGCTAAAATGGGCCCACTCAACCAGAAAGTCTACATGTGGAGGCAGGGCTGTTTGATCCCACAGTCTGTTGTAGGCCTCACTCCTTTCCACCCTCCCATGTCCCATGGTTCTCCCAGGTCTCTGCCAGCAGGCAGGAACTCTAGCCAGATGAGGTCCCCCATGATCTCATACAAGCCCATTATCCTGGCCTCAACTGTTAGTGCTGCTTTCCTGTGGGAGGAGGGTTGCCCCACAAGTTTGCTGTAGCTAGGACCCACTCTGTACTCTTGCCCATGATCTGCCCCTGCAGGGACCCACACATCACAAGACTAATTCACAATTATCTCCTCTGTGCTCTTGGGCAATGAGATTGAGGTCTGAATGTACAAGATCTAGCATGCAGGCCTGTCTCTGGGTCCCAGAGATAATCCCAGTCCGTGCCAGGGAGATGAATGCTGGTCCCAAGTCAGCCAAGAGGTGCCCAAGATGGTTCAAAGTCTCTCCACTTCCGGGTTTGTACCACTCTGCTGGAGTCACCAGGGAAGCAGCACCAGGAAGGGCCAGCAGGTGGCGAGCTCACAGTCGGAGCACCCTTCAGGCCACTGCAGCAGTCCAAAAAGAAAGCTCCAAGCCACGTTCCCTGTGGATGTCTCTGAGTGCTGCCTAGACTGTCTCTCTTGGCAGCCACAAGTAAGGAAAAGGAAGAGGAATGTTAAGGCCTAGGTGGAGGAAGACCTGCATACTGGTCGTCTCTGACCCTCTCTCTGGGAGGCAGTTCCACCCAGAATGACCACACTCTGGAGTCACGTATATCACACAGGACCCATTGGAGCCCTGTGGCTCCTGCAGTCTGGGCCAGAGTTGGGAAATGTCTGTGTGGGGAAGAGCAAAATGGAACCCAAGGGACTGAGACCCCCAGGGAGGAGAGAGGCGCCCTGAGAGTAGAAAAGCAATATGGCACCTGCCCTCTGGCTCAGATCTGTGGGGTGGGAGGTGCCCCAGGGGAGCTGGGAGCCTGGTGCCTAGTAGGAAGAAGCTCTTTGCTCACTGGCTCAGCAGTCTCTGTGCTGGTGTCCGCAGTACTCTGCAACAGCTCGGGAGCCAACAACAGTCTGAGATGCAAAGGATGGAAATTGTACCCATTCCACCTACCCTCCTCCCTGGTCTCCAGGCCTCTCAGGGCTTAATCCCTCCCTATGCCTTTCTCCTTCTAGTACTGCTCAACATCCTCTTCCCATGGAGTCCCCTGTCGGTTCAGGCACCCTTCCTTCTAATCATGGTCCGATCTGTCTGTTTTTTCTCTTTCATTGAAAATGTCTGCTTCTTGCAGAGACATTCTGTCTGCTGGTGTTTCTCGTCCACCATCTAGCTTCCCCTTGACCTGGTTACCTTTTATAATGCTTCAGTCAGGACCTCTAGTGTGCCCTTCACCAGAATACTGTTCATTATACCTGATAGGTAAGTTTTTACTCTTCCCACCTCCTCAATTTCCAATGACCTTTACATCTTTGTGTCTATGTGTGCTCATTAAATGGTTCCCAATTATTATTGAACATACCGTGTTTGTTTTCCTGTTCCTGAGATACTTCACTTAGGATAAGGGTCTCCAGTTCCATCCAGGTTGCTGCAAAATGCATTAGTTCATTCTTTTTTAAGTCTGAGTGGCTCACCATGGTATGTATACACCACATTTGCTTATTCCATTCTTTAATTAATGGGAACTGAGGTTGATTCCACATCTTTGCAATTGTGAAATTTTCTGTGATAAGAATTTGAGTGCAGGAATCTTTTTGATAAAACGACTTCATTTCCTTTAGGTAGATACGGAGTACTGAGATTACTGGTTCTAATGGTAAATCTACATTTGTTTCTTTGAAGAATCTCCATACTGTTTCTCATAGTGGTTGTACTAATTTGCAGTTTCACAAACAGTGTATATGTGTTCCTTTCTCTCGGTATCCATGCCAACTTTTATTGTTTTTTTGACTTTTTAGTAATGGTCACTTTGACAGGTGTAAATTGCTATCTTATTGTGGTTATAATTAGCTTTTTCTTGATCATTAGTGATGTTGAACATTTATTCACATGTATTTTGGCTGTTTGTCGGTCTTCTTTTGCTGACTTGGTCTTCTGTTCATAGCTTTGCCCACTTTTATATTATTGCTACATTACGGATTGATGCCAGAGTAGAGGGTTTCTGATTGGAGAGAATACAACTTGGCAAGTTCTCGATATTTTTATGGGCTGTGTTAGTGCAACGGAAGAAATATATACAAAATCCACGAGATATCCATAGAGAAAAGAAGGATTGTGTTTAAAACAATGGAAACAACAGGAAGAATAGAAAAACGAGACTCTGAAAAAATGGTATGGTAAACAAAGTCTAACTCCAATGAATATGGATATGGTGTTAACATTATTAATAAGTATCAACTTTGATGAATGTTATGTCTTTCTTAGACCAATTATGTTTGGAAACCTACTAATTCTGTTTTTCTAGGAAGCACTGAGAAAATGTCCAACCCAAAGTGTGGATTTGACATGAGTTGCAGTCAGCAAGATACACGGACTATTTGTTAGACTGCATTTCTCAACCATGATATTTTTGCCACTGGATCCAAAAACATTTTTTGTGGGATTTTCCTGTGCATTGTGTAATATTTGGCAGCATACTGGGCCTCTACACACTGTCTGTTAGTTGCCCTGACCAAGCTGTGAAAACCAAAGTGTCTGTGACACTGACCATTGACACATGGGAGGGGGAAGTCAGAGGAGGAAAAACATTTCTACCTGGAAAACTCTGTAGTAAATGTGTTTGAAACCATTACTGTCTAGAAAAGATATTTTTAGGGAGCCAAAACTCTCAATAAGAAGTTCAACTACACATGGTGCTCTTTATTTGTTAGAAGTGAACCGTTCACGGAGGCTTTCCTATAGACCAGTATGTCTTTCTGGGTAATACACTATGATGCTGGCTGTTAGCATTTGAATTCTACCTTCTTAACACCTAGTCCTATATTCTAAAGTTCTCAAGAATCTCTGGAGTTCAGTTTCTTGAGATACCACATTTGGGCTTGACATCCTGAGGAAATTAAATTTCAACATTCGTCCCTCGGACTGAATTGTCATTGTTATAGTCTTTCACAGGCTCCATTATTTACCATTTTACAATGTAGTCTATTTTTTTCATGGAGGACTGGATTCCTACGCTCTTAAAACATCTAAGAGATCATCAACATTATGATTGCAAGAGACACAATATTGGGGTTTGTCCTCACATCTCAGATTTGTGTTGGTTTCATCGGGAACTCATTGCTCTTTGTGTTCTATGTGTACATATATTTCATTCAGTCTCACTTGAGGAAGCCCATAGATTTGATTTTCATGCATCTGACATTAGTCAATGTTTTGGCTATCACTCTAATGTTAACACCAGACATCATGTCATCCTTTGGAATAATAAATGTTATGAATGATGTCAGCTGTAAAGCAATTTTCTATGTGCATAGAGTGACCTGGGATGTTTCCATCTGTACCACCTCCCTCTTGAGTACAGTTCAAGCCATCATTATCAGCCCCAGCAATACTAAATGGACATGGCTTAAGCCTAAACTCCCTACGTGCAATTTTCCCTCTCTACTTTTCTTCTGGATCCTCAACATGCTGATCTATATCCACCTCATTGACACTGTAGTAGCCAGAACCAATGTCACTATGGTTGGTCCTGGGTATTATCAAGCATATTGTCAAAGTAAGATTAGAAACCTTCCTTCACACTCATTTTTGAGTGTCTTAGTGATACGAGATCTCCTGTTCGTGGTCCTCATGATCTGCACCAGCCTCTACATGGTCAGTGTCCTGCGCAGACACCACAGGAGAGCCCAGCATCTCCACAGCCCCAGCCTCTCTGCCCAGCCGTCTCCTGAAAACAAAGCCACCCACAGCATCTTAGTGCTGGTAAGTTGCTTTGTGTTATTTAATGGTTTTAGCAATTTCATTACGCTTTATCTATTTTATACAACTCAGAAAAACCCCAAAATTGAAGCAATTAATGTAATGTTGTCATCGTGCTACCCAATGCTCTAACCGTTTGTGCTGATGAAGAATAGTAAAAGTATTTCCCACTTTTATTGTTCCTTTCTATGATGAGAATGTCATTTCTCAAAGAGCACTGAATGGCCAATCTGACCCCCCACAGTTTGGTCTGCAGTATAGAAAATACAATATATTTTAATACTATATTTATTATAATATAAATATATTTAATATGATTGTTTATTATTTTTATTGTTATATATCAATATAACATAAAATAATTATGAGGAGTCCTCATAATGATTTATATGAAGTTAAAAAAAGTGGCTATTGAACAATTGAAATGAGGTAGGTTGAATTAACATTAATGGTAAATTCAAAAAATGGAAAGTAGAACTACTATATGGTCTAGCAATCCCGTTTGGGGTGTATATCAAAAAGAGTTGAAAATAGGATCCCAAACGTCTGTTGACAGATAAATTAAGACAATGTGTTTTGTACATAAAATAAAATGTTATACAGCTTTGAAAAGGAAGGAAATTTAAGAGATTGTCAAAAATGGCAGATTAGAGATGACCTCCTGGCTCTCTGCTCTCAGACTGGAAGGTGAAGAAGGTGACCTGAATCACTCGAGGGGATAGTTATCCCACAGGATCAGCTTCAGGGAATTACAGGGAAGCTTTGAGGGGCAGCAGTGCTGGGAAAAGGAAGAAAAAGAGGCAGTGGATTTGCCGTGATGTTCTGAGAATCTGAGTGGTACAGAGGGGATTGGAGTGAAAGCTGGCCCCCCTCAGCAGCCAGCCGAACGGGACTTTGTGATATATGTCACAGACTTCTCCTTCACTGACCCCAACACCCATGCAAGCAGGGAGGGGCCTGAAGTCAGCATGAAGAGGTCAAGAGCACATATCCCCGGATCTGCCAAGGATTGTCCCTTCTGAATTCCAGATTTTACCTCAAATCCAGCGCCGTCACCTCTGATCCTCGATAAAGCAAACAGACGAGAAAGAACCTGCGAAAGTTCACAGGAAACATAAAGGAGCAGAAGGAAAAGTCACCTCCAAAGCAAAATATTCATTCTCCATCATCTGACACCAACTTACATGACTTGAGTAAACTGAAGGAGGAAGATTTCCGAATATGGATTGCTACAAAACTAAATGGAATTGAAGAGAAAATAGAATCACAACATAGAAAAACCACAAAACCTATACAGGAAATGAATGAAAGATACCACAAGGAAATTGAGATTATCCAGAAGAACCAAACAGAAATTCTGGCAATGAAGGAAACAATCAAGGATATCCATAATACAGTGGAAAGCCTAAAGAACAGGATGGACCATGCAGAGGAAATAATCTCATAACTTGAAGATTATGCCTATCCTCTAAATAAATCAGAGGAAGAAAGGAAACACAGAAACAAGAGACAAGACCAAAGTTTACAGGAAGTGTGGGATTATGTTAAAAAACGGAATCTCAGATTAATTGGGATTCCAGAGGGGGAAGAGGATCATTCACAAGGGCTGGAAAACTTATTCCATGGAAGATGGGAGGAAAATAGGCCAGGCCTGGCTAGAAATCTTGATATCCAAATCCAAGAAGTACACAGAACTCCTGGGAGACTCAACGTGAAAAGGCAATCACCTCGTCACGTGGTCGTTAGGCTGACCAAAGTAAATGTAAAAGAAACAATTCTCCGTGCAGTGAGACGAAAACAGCAAATGACCTACAAAGGTAAGCCTATCAGACTAACATCAGACTTCTCATCTGAAACCTTACTAGCCAGGAGGGATTGGGTGCCTATCCTTAATCTTCTAAAACAGAACAAAGCTGAACCCAGAATTCTTTATCCAGCAAAGTTAAGTTTCACCTATGAGGGACAAATAAAGTCCTTCGCAGACAACAATCACTGAAGGAATTTGCAAAGTCCAGACCATCCCTACAAGAAGTTCTCAGACCCGCATTTCTAACCAAACAGGACAGTAGACACTCCTCAAAGTAAAATCCTCAAAGAATTAAAGTTTAGATCTCAAATTACATGATGGATCAGGGAGTAAAGCATAGCAACAAGTCTCCACCCAACAATATGAATAGTAATCTTCCTTAAATGTCAATCCTTTCAATAAATGTAAATGGCTTAAACTGACCTCTGAAGAAACATAGACTGGCAGAGTGGATAAAAATTCACAAGCCTAGCATCTGCTGTCTACAGGAACACATCTAACCCACAAAGATGCCTTCTAGCTGAAGGTCAAAGGATGGAAAACTATCATCCAGTCAAACGGAAGTCAAAAGAAAGCTGGGGTAGCAGTTCTATTTGCAGATAACATAAGCTTTAAAATAGCAAAAGTAAAAAAGGATAAAAATGGCTACTATATAATGGTGAAAGGAAAGATCCAGCAAGAAGATTTAACAATTCTTAATATCTATCCTTCCAATAAAGGAGCACCCAATTACTTAAAGCAAACCTTGTCTAATCTTAGCACCATGTTACAAAACACTGCCATAGTAACAGGAGACTTCAACACTCCACTGAATGAGCTGGACAAATCCTCCAAACAGAAAATAAGCAAAGAAATAATGGACCTGAACAGAGCTATAGATCAAAAAGGTCTGACAGATCTCTATAGAGCATTCCATCCAAATAAACTTGAGTTTACATTCTTCTCAGCAGCCCATGGATCCTACTCCAAAATTGATCACATCCTAGGCCACAAATCAGATCTCAAAAAATTCAAGAATATAGAAATCATACCTTGTATCTTTTCTGACCATAATGGTATAAAATTACAGATCAATTCCTATAGAAACACTCGACGCTTCACAAAATCATTGTAACTAAATAATCTACTATTGAAAAATTATTGGGTTAAGGAAGAAATTCAGAGGGAAATCAAGAATTTCTTTGAACAAAATGATAACGGCGAGACTTCTTACCAAAACCTGTGGGATACAGCAAAGGCTTACCTGAGAGGAAAACTAATAGCAATTAACACTCACATCCAAAAAACAGAAAGCTTAGATACTGAAAACCTAATGAATAGGCTCAAGGAATTGGAAAAAGAACAGCAAACAATTTCCAATCCTGGTAGAAGAAAAGAAATAACGAAAATCAAAGCAGAGCGCAATGAAATCGAGAACAAGAGAACTATTCTAAAGATCAACAAAATCAGAAGCTGGTTTTTCGAAAAGATAAACAAAATTGATGGTCCTCTTACTAGATTGACAAAGACTCAAAGAGAAAAGACTCTAATAAACTCAATAAGAAATGAAAAAGGAAAGATCACAATAGACGCCACATAAATTCAAAACATTATATTTGACTATTATAAAAATCTATATGCGTAAAAACTAC
>VBSM01003212.1:8724067-8754992 GCA_008086735.1 Cheirogaleus medius
GCCGCTGATCTCCAGACTGCTCGCTACGGAGGTTTCTCCTTCCAGTTCTCCTCCGCAACCTCCTCCCGTGGAGTCTCTGGCACTCCTCCTTCCGACCCCCATCCGATGTGTGGTCACTTGCTTGCTTCTTTCTTCTAATATCTTCTAGAAGCTTTCTTTTCTGCAGAGACGCTCTATCTGGCGGTGTTTCTCATCCGCCATCTTGTTCCGCCCCCCTGAGTTGATTTTTGTGAGAGGTGTGGATCATGTTTCAGTCTTCTCCATGTAGCTATCAAATTTTCCCAGCACCATTTATTGAATGAGGATTCTTTCCCCCAGTGCAGTTTTTGTCTCCTTTGTCAAAGACCAGATTGTTATATGAGGATGGTTTTATATCTGAGTTCTCAGTTCTGTTCCACTGGTCTATGTCTCTGTTCTTGTGCAATACCATGCTGTATTTGTTACTATAGCCTTGTAGTATGGCTTGATGGTGGGAACTATGTTAGTCTGTCTGTTTGCTTTTTTCTATTTCATTGAAAACGTCTCCTTCTGGCAGAGACAGTCTGGCTGGTGGTGTTTCTCATCCACCATCTGGCCTTCCATTGACCTACTTACCTTATATAATCCTTAAGTCAGGGCTTTTAATGTGCCCATCACCAAATACTGTTCATTATACCTGATAGGTAAGTATTTACCCTTTCCTCCTCCCATCTTTTCAATTTCCAATGACCTTTACATCTTTTTGCCTATGTATGCTCATCCATTGGCTCTCAATTATTATTGAACATACGCTGTTTGTTTTTTCATTCCTGAAATACTTCACTTAGGATAATGGTCTACAGTTTTATCCAAGTTGCTGCAAAATGCATTAGTTCATTCTTTGTTATGTCTGAGTAGTAACCATGGTATATACATATATTTCCTTAATCAACTTTTGAATTAATGGGCAGTGAGGTTAATTCCACATCTTCACAATTGTGAATTTTTCTGTGATAAGGGTTTGAGTGCAGGTATCTCTTTGATAAAATGACTTCGTTTCCTTTAGGTAGATTCAGAGTAGTGAGATTACTGGACCTAATGGTAAATCTACATTTATTTCTTTGAAAAGTCTACATATTGTTTTTCACAGTGGTTGTACTAATCTGCAGTTTCACCAACAGTGTATAAGTGTTCCTTTCTCTCTGTATCCATGCCAACATATATTGTTTTTTTTTACTTTTTACTAATGGTCACTTAGACAGGCGTAAAGTGCTATCTTATTGTGGTTATAATTAGGTTTCCTTGATCATTTGTGATGTTGAACATTTATTCATTTGTATTTTGGCCATTTGTCTGTCTTCTTTTGCTGGCTTGTCTTCTGTTCATAGCTTTGCCCACTTTTTATATTGTTGCTACGGTACAGATGGATGCCAGAATAGAAAGTGTTGCTGATTGGAGAGAATATAACTTGGTAGGGTCTCAATACTCTTAATGGTTGTGTTAATGCAATGGAAGAAATATATACAAAATCCACTAGATACCAAATGAGGAAAGAAGGATTGTGTATAAAACAGTGGAAACAACAGGAACAATAGAAGAATGAGACGCTGAAAGAATGGTATGGTAAGCAAAGTCAAAAAACAATGAATATGGATGTGGTGTTAAACTCATTAACTAGTATCAACTTTGATGAATGTTATGTCTTTCCTAGACCAATTATATTTGGAAGCCTATTAATTCTGTTTTTTTAAGAAGCACTCAGAAAATGTCCAAACCAAAGTGTGGATTTGACATGTTTTGCAGTCAGCAACATACATGGACTATTTGTTAGACTGCATTTCTCCACCATGGTATTTTTGCCACTGGATCCAAAAAACTACCATGCTAACCAATGCTCTGCCCTTTTTTGCTGATGAAGAATAGTAAAATTATATCCCATATTCATCACATTCATTCTTCCTTTGTATGATGAAAATATCATTTCTCAAAAAGCACTCAATGGCCAATCTAACACCCCACACTTTATTCTGAATTATATAAAATATAAAAGATTTAATGCTATATTTATTATAATATTAATATAGTTTATTTAATATTATTGTTAATTATATTTATTGTTATATATTATTAAAATATATAATCATTATGAGGAGTCCTCATTATGCTTTATACAAAGCAAAAAAATCATGTAGCTCTTGAACACCTGAAATGGGATAGGTTGAATAAAGTTTAATGATATATTTAACCTGAGACTTAACTGAATTCATTTATCAAATCTAGGAGTCTCTTGGACGAATCCATGGGGTTTTCTAGGTATAATATCATATCATTGGTGAAGAACGAGAGTTTGATCTCATCTACTCCCATTTGGATGCCCTTAATACCTCTCTCTTGCCTGATTGCTATAGCTACAACTTTGAGCACTATGTTGAATAGGAGAGGAGATAGTGGGCATCCTTGTCTAGTTCCGGTTTGAAGTGGGAGTGTTTTCAATTCTTCCCCATTCAGTATGATATTGACCATGGGTTTGTCATAAATAGATTTGATAATTTTAAGGTATGAGCTGCCTATGGCTATTTTGTTAAGAGTTTTTCACATAAAGGCGTGCCGGACTTTGTCAAATGCTTTTTCTGCATCTATTGAGAGAATCATATGATCTTTGCTCTTGTTTTTATTTATGAGATGAATTGCATTTATAGACTTGTGTATGTTGAACCAGCCTTGCATCCCTGGAATAAAGCCCACCTGGTCATGGGGGATTATTTTTTTGATGTGCTGCTGGATTCCATTTGCTAAAATTTTTTTAAGATTTTTGCATCTATATTCATGAGGTATATTGGTTTGTAATTTTCTTTTTTCGTTGCGTCCTTTCCTGACTTTGGTATAAAGTTGAGATTGACTTCGTAGAATGAGTTAAGAAGGATACCATCTTTTCAATGTTGTATAATTTCTGTAGTATAGGTATGGCTCATCTTTGTATGTTTGGTAAAACTCTGAAGTGTAGCCATCTGGTCTGGGACTTTTCCATTTGGGGAGGTTATTAATTACTGCTCCAATTTCTGAGCTTGACATTGGTCTCTTCAGAAATTCTGTTACCTCCTGGTGAACAAGGGAGATTGTATGAATCCAGGAATTTGTCCATTTCCTCCTCATTATGTAGTTTTTGGGCAGATAGTTATTTATAATAGTCGAACATAATGTTTTGTGTTTCTGTGGTATCTGTTGTGACCTCTCCTTTTTCATTTTTTGTTGAGTTTATTAGAGTCCTTTCCCTTTGAGTTCTTGTCAATCTAGTAAGAGGGCCATCAATTTTGTTTATCTTTTCAAAAAACAGCTTCTGGTTTTGTTGCTCTTCTGTATAATTTTCTTGTTCTCTATTTCATTGAGTTCTGCTTTGATCTTAGTTATTTCTTTTCTTCTACTAGGATTGGAGTCTGTTTGCTCTTCTTTTTCCCATTCTTTGAGTCTATTCATTAGGTTGTCAGTATCTAAGCTTTTTATTTGGGGGATGTGAGCATTTATTGCTATTAGTTTTCATCTCAGGTATGTTCTAGCTGTATCCCACAGGTTTTGGTAACATGTGTCTCTGTTATCATTTTGTTCAAAGAAACTATTGATTTCCCTCTGAATTTCCTCCTTGACTCAATAATTCTTCAATAATAGATTGTTTAGTTTCCATGACTTTGTGAGGTGCTGAGTGTTTCTATAGGAATTGAACTCTAATTTTATACCACTATAGTCAGAGAAGACACATGGTATAATTTCTATTTTCTTGAATTTTTTGAGATCTAGTTTGCAGCCTAGAATGTGATCTATTTTTGAGAAGGATCCATGGGCTGCTGAGAATAATGTAAATTCAACTTTATATGGGTGGAATGTTCTGTAGAGATCTGTCAGACCTTTTTGATGAAGAGCTCTGTTTAAGTCCATTATGTCTTTGCTTATTTTCTGTTTGGAGGATCTATGGAAATGAACAGAAACTTTTCCAAAGAAGACAGAATAATGGCCTGCAAACATAAAAAATATGCTCAACATCTCTAATAATTAGAGAAATTCAAGTCAAAACCGCAATGAGATATCACCTAACCTCAGTGAGATTGGCCTCTATTAAGAAATCCCAAAACAACAAATGCTGGTTAGGATGTGGAGAGACAGGAACACTCTTATACTGCTGGTGGGACTGCAAATTAATGCAACCTTTGTGGAAGAGAATTTGGAGATACCTCAAAAGCTTAAAATAGAAATACCATTCGACCCAGCAATAGCATTATTAGGCATCTACCCAAAAGAGCATAAGACATTCTATAATAAAGACATCTGCACCCGAATGTTTATGGCAGCACAAGTCACTCTTGCAAGGATGTGGAAACAACCCAAGTGCTCATCAATTCATGAGTGGATTATAAAAATTTGGTATATGTTTACAATGGAATATTACTCAATTATATGAAAAGATAGTGAGCTAGCACTGCTTATATTATCCTGGATCAAGCTTAAGCCCATTATCCAAAGTGAGGTTACACAAGATCAGAAAAATGGGCTTCATATGTACTCGTCATCAAATTGGTACTGACTGATTAACACTATGGTGCTTAAATGGTGGTGGTGTTCACCAGGGATTCAGGGATTGGGAGATAGACCCACATCTGAGGGATGTGGTGAGCATTGTGGAGGGGAAGGGCATATCACTAACCCTTGCCAGGGAGAGACAAAGATATAAAATGTAACAAAACATTAAAAAAAACATTTATCGGGTCTTTGGCAGTTGGGAGGGATAGGAGGGGATGAGTATATACATACATAATGAGTGAGATGTTCACCATCTGCGGGATGGTCACGCTTGAAGCTCAGACTTGTGGGGGGGAGGGGGGAAAGGGCATTATTTGAAACCTTAAAATTTGTACCCCCATAATATGCTAAAATAATAATATAATAAAATGTGGCATATGTATACCATGGAGTACTATTCAGCTATGCGAAACAACGGTGATATAGCACCTCTTGTATATTCCTGGATAGAGCTGGAACCCATTCTACTAAGTGAAGTATCCCAAGAATGGAAAAATAAGCACCACATGAACTCTCCAGCAAATTGGTATTAACTGATCAACACATAAGTGGACATATAGGAATAACATCTATCGGGTGTTGGGCAGGTGGGGGGGAGGGCATGGGTATATATATACATAATGAGTGTGATATGCACCAAACTGGGGGATGGACATGCTTGAAGCTCTGACTCAAGCAGGGAGGAGGGCTAGGGAAGTATACGTAACCTTAACATTTGTACCCCCATAATATGCTGGAAAAAATTTTAAAAAGGAAAAAAACACCTCTCTAGGAGGGAAGAAAATAAAAAACGCATTCTCCTATATTCTCCATACCCACTCATGGCCTTTCTACAAAGTCTGTAGCTTCTTCTTCTTGAATCTCTTTTGAAACTGTTCTTTTCCATCTGTATCTGTCAATAGTGCCATAACTCTGCCCCCACTATCTGTTCTTGGACCAATACACTTTTTTCTTAACTGAATTTTCTGCCTCCTGTACTGATTCTCCTCCTGTCAGTTCTGCTCACCACTGAGCAGTTATTTTTGTATTGTATGAATCAATATGGCCACTCCATTGTTTAAAACCTTTTGTTGGTTTGCACTCTGGTTTGCACTTCTTTGTGTTTGCACTTTTTTGCACTATGACAACCAAGATACTGACATTGATGCAGAATGTTTCCAGCAATATGAGGATCCCTCAAGTTCCACTTTTACAGCTGTACCCACTTCCCTCCTGCTCCCTTTTCCTTAACCTCTGGAAACTACTAATCTGTTCTCCATTTCTGTAATTTTGTCATTTAAAAATATTGTATACATGAAATCATACCGGATGTAGCCTTTTGGGATTGGCTTTTTTCACTCAGTGTAATTCTCTGGAGTCAGGTTGTCATATGTATCAATTGTTTATTCCTTTGTAATATTCTGAGTAATATTCTATGATATGAATCTACCACAGTTTGTTTATAAATTGCTGAAGCCCATGAGATAATATTTTATTAAAGATTTTTACATCTATATTCTTGAGGAATCTTGGTCTTTAGTTTTCTGTTTTGGGTACTTTTTCTGGATTTGATGCCAGAGTAGTATTAACTTCATCAAATTAATGAGAAATGTACCCACCTCCTCTATTTTCTGGAAGAGACTTGTAGAATTGGTGTTAATTTTTTAAACAATTGTCAGAATTCCAGAAAGAAACAATATGGGTCAGAATATTCCTTTTTGGTAGAATTTTAAAATTACAAATTCAGCTTCCTTTAGCAATTCTTTTATGGTAGGTATGCCGGTGACACGTTCTTTTAATTTTGTTTCATCTGAGGATGTTTTGGTTTCCCTTTTATTCATGAAAGCTATTTTCATTAGATTTGGGATTCTGGTTTAAAAATTCATTTCTTTCAGCATTTGAAACATGTGATAGTTCATTCTGGCCTCCATGATTTCTGATATGAAATACACTGTAATTTGAATGTTTTTCTGCAATAAAGTATCATTTTTCTCTTAAAAAAATAAAATAAAAATAAAAATATAGTAAAAATAGTAAGAATCACTTTACATATTTCCAAGACACTAACACAGGCAGAGTTCACATGTTGGCAGTTGCTATATGTGTTGTTAGGAGCCTTCTGATCAGGAGGAGCTTCTTATTTTTGAATTTACTTTCAGATAAGTACATGTTTGATCTTTGTTTCCTGGGAGGGGCCCTCTCTTGTCTTGGGCAACGAACTGGTTGGCCTGTGGAATGCCCAGTGCCCGAGTTCCCTGAGTTCTCCTAGGGGAGCAACTAAGATGGGGCTGGACCACAAAGCTCACGACATATACCTCAATGATGAGCAGGTCCAGCCCTGACAGGGGTGATGGGAGGAGCTCCCAGTGACATGATCTGAGGACTTCATAGGGGATTAAGGGTCACCAACTCCACCACTTAGGCTGGCATTCCTGCTGTCCACGTCCCCAACATGCCCCTGTCCAGGGCTCCTGACTCTCAGTTAGGTCAGACACTGAAACCTCTCTCCAGGACACAATGTCACTGAGACCGACGAAGACACCTTTCCCACTCCTCTATGCCAGCATGATTTGAGGGCACACTCTCTTTCCTGAGCCCTAAACAGACAGCTGTGCAGTTCACCTGTTCTCCTCTGCAGGGAACTCTGCTGCTTCATGTAGAGAGAGAGAGAGGACAGCCTCTCAGCATGTGCAGCTGGGTATCAGCCTGTAATGCTGATGATTTTGGTCAGCCTGACCTTAAACCTCTGGAGGAACTTTGAGGTCCAGCCCTGGTGGACAAGGTCAGGAAATCCTGAGTCCCTGGCCCTGGAATTGCATGCCTAAGTCCTGTGGGGATCAGACCAGTACTAGACTTTTGAACTATCCCGGAGCCCCCCAGGCTATGATAGGGAGGGGCGGGCTGATCCCCTGGTCACCAGCAGAGTGCTGAAGCAGGGACAGTGTAGGTGTGCTGCAGGCAGCCCCTGGGAAGGGCAAGACCTGCTTCATGGGAGTAGCAGAGACAGGAGCTACAGGACAGGCAGGTGCAGACTGCAGGGCAGTGCAGCTGGAATGCCCAGGCAGAGGTGCGCTGCTTGTGCCTTGCGCCTATCACCAGGGAGGGGGGGGCCCTTCTCAGTGGAGGCAATGGAAAGGTGACGGTGGCAGCCCCAGAACAGGACACAGACCTCTGGGGGCAGAGTTCACTGAATGTGGCTGAACTGCAGCTGCCCAGAGCCCAAAAGCCTGTGCGTCTCCACACAAGTTTGAGCAATGCCTCTGAGCAACATCTAGGCAGCTACATGCATTACTCTGTTATCTGCCCGGGTCATGGGGCTCTGCCATAGCTAGGATTTTAAAAATCCCTACCCAGAGTGTGGATCCAAGTGGTCTTTCACTCATGACTTCCTCCTGTTGGGAAGCTTGTCCCACCTTCCCACCCATCCCAGCCAAGGAGGTTGTGTGGCCTCTCGCTCCTCTGGTTTCCCACTTCCTGTTGCTTCTCTGGTGAATTCCAGTGCTCTCGCTTAAGGCACATATTTCAGGCATGAATATGTCCTCACTGATTTTGATTCCTCTCCATGGGAGAGACATGCAATAGCTCCATCTAGTCAGCTGACTCCAACCCAAACTCACCCATTACTTTCTTATGTACACTGGAAACAAAATCTCCAGTAAACACAGTGGACTTCAGGCCACAGAAAATAAATTGAAATTAGCCAATTATCAATAACTGAAGTATGGATGAATGTTTTCGGTATATTCATAAATGGAAGACAATACCGGAAGAAAATAAATTAACATCAACTACAACTTTAAGCTGCTACAATTATAAAAAAAATTTTTGAATTTAAAAATCAATGCTTGATGAGAATTTATACAATATAATGTCATACATCCAAAGTGAAATCCATAAAAACTTGAATATTACATACTTTGTAAAATCAAAACCTGCATAGGCATTAAATATAAAGAAAAGAATAATATATACACCATTCAGGAATATTTAACCCTGAGGGAAAGACAGGAATGTATTAACATTAGAGGTCCATACTTTTACTTCTTCACAGCTATTGACAATATTCTTTTATTTACTTGTGTTGTATATGAATATATTTTCTTTCTTTTTAACTTTGTTTAGATCGTGTCATATATTATCAAGAAAATACTCAGAAGTAAAATTTTTGCAGCAATTTCAGTCTTTATATTGTGGCAACCAATTTTGACATGAGAAAAGTGCTCCAAAATAAACCACATTTGTTATTTAATGCAATTCTGAGGGATACCAGTGATGAGTCAGATACAATAAAATTCAATGTCTAGCAAACAAGCATGTGAAAAACTGTTCAACATCACTAGTCATCAGAGAAATGCAAATTAAAACCACAGTGAGATGTGATTTCACAGCAGTGAGAATGGCTATTAATAAAAAGATTAAAAAAAAACAAACAGATGTTGGAAGGAGAAAAAATGGCAGAGTAAAGGTAACCTCCTGGCTTGCTGCTCCCAGAGAAAGAGGTGTGGATCTTGGTCTCTTACACATGTGTGGATTTCTCCCCCACAAGAACGGCGTTGTGAAACGGCGGAGATTCAGCGCGAAACAGGAAAAAAACACAAAACAGGAAAAAATAAGGTGAACGGGAGGTAAGATCACGTGCTCTGGAGAGTGCAAAACAAACAATAGAGCATAGAGCGTGGGAGGGTGCTGGCGTGCCAGTCCAGCGAGTGTAGTGGGACCAGACCCACAGGAGAGCTTCTTGCTTCCCCACTGACCTCCACACCCACTCAGACAGGGACCTGCCTGAAGTGGGTGCAAAATCACGGCAGGAGGTGGGGGGCTTTGTTGAGATGGTCCAATAGCGGGAAGCACCTTGAACTCCCCGGAGCTCTGTGCCAGGATGGCACTAAGCAGTGACAGATCTGGCCTGAGCTGCTGTGGGAGGTAGTTAGGTCAATTGCCTCTGGTATCCAGCGGGCCCAGACCTACGAGAGGCGACCACTAAATCTGGGACTCTAAGCTGGAACTGCCTCTGGCAAATAGGCCTGCTCAGGGTGGGTCAGTAACAGCGAGAGCTATGGCTGAACAGGCATGAGACTGTGGGAGGGTGACATAAAAGAGACATGGGGCGTCCTGATGATCCAGCTCCCCAATCCAGGACCTGCCATCTCCGGAACAGGCGCCCTCAGTGCTGGCGCTCTGCAGGAGGAAGGGCGGTGGCCACTGTTGGGGTCCACAGCCCAACAACTGTGGTGTGATACGGTGTGTCGAGTAGATCCCTCCCCCCAGCCCAGGGACTCTCATGACAAGCTCTGCCCTTACACAATCTATGATCAACTAGCCAGGCCTGTCTTGATGGATGAATGCTGAACACTTCCCTAGTAGTGAGGTGGCTAACACCTGTGGGACTTACAGCTGCTGGGGTGTTGGGGCGCCAGGCAGACTGGGGAACTACCCCCTCCCCCTAGCCAGAAAAGTGGTCAGCTCTACCCCTGGAGGTAGGGTGAGACAAGAAAAGCCACTTTCCCTCTGTGACTAGGGTGAATCCTCCAGGCCTTGACACAGTTCAATAGCTGACCACCCAATGACTTTGCTCTTCAGACTGGATTAAGTCACCCAGTAGATCGAAATGCTGGGGATGGATCTCCTCCCCCAGTCAGCTGTTAACAGGGAATTCCATGGTCAAGGAGCTAGCATCCCCCCCTGCAAGAGGCCACAATAGACTCCACAAGTAACCCCTCCCATCAGGAGTAGCTTCGAAACTGTGGTGGAAGAGCTCCCCCCAGCGGCAGATCAAGAAACCATAGAAGTGCACTCATCCAGACTGCCTGGTTCGTATAGTACCTACAGATATAGAGACTACACAGGATCTATTACTTACCAAACAAAAAAGCAATGACTGATCCAGATGGCAAGGGCTCAGCGAAAGAATTCTGGAAGTATGAAGAATCAAAGGGAAAGCACTCCCCCAAAGAGGTACACCAGCTCTCTAGCAATAAACATTAACCAAATTCAGAACATAAAATGACAGAAGAAGAATTTCAAACAGGGATTGTAAGAAAGCTCAATGATACGCAATAAAAAATGGATAACAAACACAAAGAAAGAACAAAAAATCCAGAACTTGGAAGAAAAATTCACTAAATAAATTGAAATCTTAAAGAAAAATGAAATCAAACTCCTGGACATGAAGAATCTATTCAGGGAACTAGAAAACACAGTGGAAAGCCTCAAAAACAGGGTAAATCAAACAGAAGAAAGAATCTTAGAGATTGAAGATAACACCTTTAAATTAAATAAGTCAGTCACAGAGATAGAGCAGAGAAATAAGAGTCAAGAGCAAAGCTTACAAGAAATGTGGGATTATATGAAAAAAACCTAACCTGAGGTAGTTATGGATTCTGGAAGGGGAAGAAGAAAAAACAAAAGGGTTAGATAAGCTATTTGAAGATATAATTGAGGAAAATTTCCTAGGTCTTGCTAAAAAGTCAGATATCCAAGTACAAGAAGCTGAAAGGACCCCTGGGAGATATGACGGAAACACGAAGACACCACAACATGTAGTCATCACTCTAACCAAAATATCAACAAAAGAGGCCCTTCTACAAGCTATAAGGTGAAGAAACAAGTTACATACAAAATAAAGCTGATTCGAGTAATGCCAGACTTCTCAACTGAAACCTTACAAGCAAGGGGAGACTGGAGCCCCATCCTCACTCTTCTGAAACAGAATAATGCCTAACCTAGAATCCTGTACCCTGAAAAACAAAGTTATATGTATGAAGGAGAAATAAAGACATTCTCAGATAAGCAAAGATTGAGGGAATTCACCAAAACAAGACCAGCCCTCCAAGAATTACTCAAGACAGTGTTACACACGGATCAGCATAATAAACATTCACAAATGTAAAGTCACTCAAAAGCTAAAGATTAAAGGCCAGATACCACAATGGCTCAAGAAAGTAAACAAAGAAACAACTTCCAACCCAAACAAAATGGACAGAAAGCTGCCCCACCTATCAGTTATCTCAATAATGTGAATAGCTTAAACTCCCCACTCAAGAGACATAGGCTGGCTGAATGGATAAAAAAATACAAGCCAAGTATCTGATGTCTTCAGGAAACACACCTAACCTGCAAGGATGTATATAAACTAAAAATAAAGGGTGGAGAACAGTATTTAAAGCAAATGGAAGCCAAAAGAAGGCTGGCATGGCAGTTTTTATTTCAGATAATTTAGTTTTTAAACCAACAAAAGTAGTGAAAGACAAAGAGGATCATTATATAATGGAGAAGGGTACAGTTCAACAAGAAAACATAACAATTTAAAATATATATGCACCCAACTAAGGTGCACCCAGATTCATAAAGCAAACCTTACTTGATCTAAGCAAATTGATAAACAGCAACTCCATAATAGCTGGAGATTTCAACACCCTACTGACTGCACAGGACAGATCCTCCAAACAGAAAATTAATAAAGAAATAATGGACTTAAACAAAACTCTAGAACAATTGGGCCTGACCACTCTGCCTCACAGAAGTGACATCAGTATTTGTCTATTTGTGAGTGGCTTACATCATGCTACTATAATGTTCTCCATTTCATCTGTGTTGTAGCAAATGTCAGAATTTCCTTCCTTTGTAAAGCCGTGTAAGATGTTATTTTATGTACAAACCATGTTTTCTTCACTTATCTGTCAATGACATTTGGTATCCTATTTCCACTCTTTTTGATATACACCCTGAAGTGGGATTGCTGGACCATATAGTAAATCTATTTCCTTTTTTGTTTGTTTGTTTAGTTTCCATTTTTTTGAATCTAGGATTCAGAGGAGAGATCTGGCCAGCGTTACAAATTCGATAGTCCTCAGAATGTGGACGGTACATATGTTGGATCAGGCTAATATAAGAAGGCTCAGAGTTAAGAAGTAAAGACTGCCATTCAGAGCCAAGGGCAGAAGCCAGCTTGTGTCAGTCAGGATCCACACGAGGGCCCTGCATTTGAAAGAGCACAGACTCAATCTCTGAATTTTGTGAATTCCTGGCAGGGTGATCCAGTTACGGAGACTCAATCTCACAAGGGATGCTGATAAAAAGAGGTTGGTTATTGTTAATAGTTTGGTTAGGTGATTGAAAATACAAAATTGACTGGAATGATAGGATTGGTAAGCTTGTATTTCTTTTATTTTCTTTTTACTGCTTTTCCTTTCTTTTTTTTTCTTTTTTTCTTTTTTTTGTACAAATGTAAGGGGCACAAGTGCCATTTTGTTACATGGATACATTGTGTTCCGGTGAACTCCAGGCTTTTAGTGTAACCATCACTTGAATAATGTACATTGTATCCTTTAGTAATTTCTTATCATCCACGCCCTTCCCAAATTTCCACTGTCCCACCCTTCCAAGACTAGAATGTCAATCATTCCACATTCTATGTCCATGTGTGCATAGTATTGAGCTCCTGCTTCTAAGTGAGAATATGTGGTATTTGACTTTCTGTTTCTGAGTTGCTTCACTTCAGATAATGACCTCCAGTTTTATCTGTGTTGCTGCAAGAGACATGATTTCATTCATTTTTAGGGCTGAATAGTATTCCATCATATATATATACTACCTTTTCTTTATCCAATCACCCATTGTTAGTCACTTAGTTTGATTCCGTATCTTTGCTATTGTGAATAGTGCTGCAATAAATACAAATGCTGTATCTGTTTGATGTAATGAGTTCTTTTTCTTTGGGTATCCAGTAGTGGCATTGGTAGATCAAATGGTAGTTCTAGTTTTAGTTATTTGAGAACTCTCCATACTGTTTTCCACAAAGGGTGTACAACTGATTTATATTCCCACCAACAGTGCATGAGTTCCCTTTTCTCTGCATCCTTGCCAATACTTGTTTTTTCTGTTTTTGTTTTGGTTTTTTTGGGTTTTTGGTTTTTTTTTGGTGTTTCATTTATAGCCATTCTGACTGATGTGAAATGATATCTCATTGTGGTTTTAATTTCCATCTCTCTGATGACTAGTGATGTTGAACAGTTTTTCACATGCTTGTTTGCCAAGCATTGAGTTTTATTGTACATGACTCATCACTACTGTCACTCAGAATTTGTATTAAATAACAAATGTGCTTTATTTTGGAGCGCTTTTCTCATGTCAAAATTGCTTGCTACAATATAAGGACAGAAATTGCTGTGAAAATTTTACTTCTGAGTATTTTCTTGACAATATATGACACAATCTAAAAGTAAAAAATCAAGAACATATACTCACATAAAGCACAGGTAAATAAACAAATATTGGTAATAGCTCTGAAGAAGTAAAAATATGTACCTCTAATGTTAGTACACTCCTTCCTTTCCATCAGTATAAACAGTCCTGAATGTTGTATATATTATTTGCTATATATTTAATGCCGATGCAATTTTTGATTTCACAAACTATGTAACATTCAGGTTTTTATGGATTTCACTTTGTATGTGTACCATTGCATTATATAAATTCTCAGCAAAAATTGATTTTTATATTCAAAAATATTTTTTGTAATTGTAGGAGTTTAAATTTGAAGCTGTAGTTAGTTTATTTTCCTTCTGTATTGTCTTCCATTTTATGAATATACCAAAACCTTTCATCCCTACTTCAGTTATGGAAAATTGAGTTATTCCAATTTATTTTTTATGGCCTGAAATCCTTTGTGTTTACCAGAGATTTTGTTTCTAGGGTAAATAAAAAAGGATAGAGTGAGTTTGGGTTTGAAGACAGATGACCAGATGCAGCTATTACATGTCTCTCCCATGGACAGGAATCAAATCAGTGAGGACATATTCATGCCTCAAATACAGGCCTTAAGCAAGAGCTCTGCAATTCACCAGAGAAGCAACAGGAAGTGGGAAACCACAGGAGTAGGAGGCCAGGCAGCCTCCTTGGCTTAGATGGGTGGGAAGGTGGGAGAAGCTCCCCAACAGGAGGAAACCATGAGTGAAAGACCCCTGGGGTCCACACTCTCGCCAGGGACTTTTAAAATCCCAGCTATGGCAGAGCCCCATGACCCTGGCAGGTCCCAGAGTAATGCACACAGCTGCGTAGAGATTGCTCAGAGGCATTGCTCAAACTTGTGTGGAGACCCACAGGCCTTTGAGCTCTGAGTAGCTGCAGTTCAGCCACATTAGGGTACTCTACCCCCAGAGGGCTGTGACCTCTTCTGGGGCTGCCACCATCACCATTCCATTGCCACCACTGAGATGGCTGCACCCTCCCTGGTGGGAGGCCCAAGGCACAACAGCCTGCCCTGGCTGGGCATTCCAGCTGCACTGCCCTGCAGTCTGCATCCTGTCTGTCCTGTAGCTCCTGTCTCTGCTACTCTGATGAAGCAGGTCTTGCCCTTCCCAGTGGCTGCCTGCAGCACACCTACCCTGTCCCTGCTTGAGCACTCTGCTGGTGACCAGGGGATCAGCCCACCCCTCCCTATCATAGCCTGGGGGCTCCAGGAGAGTTCACAAGCCCAGTCCTGGTCTGGTCCCCACAGAACTTAGGCATGCCATTCCAGGGCCAGGCACTGGATATTTCCTGACCTTGTCCACCAGTGCTGGACCTGAAAGCTCCTCTAGAGGTCTAAGGTCAGGCTGACCAAAATCATCAGCATTACAGGCTGGTACCCAGCTGCACATGCTGAAAGGCCATCTTCTCTCTCTCTCTACGTGAAGCAGCAGAGTTCCCTGCAGAGGAGAACAGGTGAGCTGCACAGCTGTCTTTTTGGACTGAGGAAAGAGCACCTGTCCCAAAATCATTAGGGAAACCACTGTGGGACAGGAATCTTCATGGCTCTCAGTGACATTGTGTCCTGGACAGAAGGGGCATTGTCTGACCAAACTGAGTGTCAGGAGTCCCAGGATAGGGGCATGGTCAGGAAGTGGACAGCAGTCCTGCCAGCCTAAGCAATGGAGTTGGTGACCTCCAATCCCCTATGAAGTCCTCAGGGCAGGTCACCGGGAGCTCCCTCCATCAGCCCTGTGAGGGATGGACCTGCTCATCATTGAGGTATCTGTGGGTGAGATTTGTGGTCCACCCTACCCAGGTTGCTCCCTGGAAAAATTCAGGGGACTCAGGGCCCTGGGCATTCCACAGACCAACCACCTCGTTGTCCAAGACAAGAGAGGGCCCCTCCCAGGAAACAAAGATCAAACACATACTTATAGGAAAGTAAATTCAAAAATAAGAAGCTCCTACAGATGAGAAGACTCCTAACAACACATATAGCAACTGCCTACATGTGAACTCTGCCTGTGTCAGAGTCGTGGAAATATGTAAAGTGATTCTTACTATTTTTACCATATTTTTAATTTTTAAATGTTTATGTTTGACATTAATAAATGAATACATTGCATTTTGGTAAGATTTTTCCATTGGATTTGCAACACAATGTATTTGAAATCTGCTGGGTTAAATTCACATTCCAATCCCTTTTGGTAATCATTCCAGGTGGGAAGACCACATGGAATATAAGGGGAACCAAAGTTCAAGGGTGTCATTAGTGGTTGGGGGAAAGTCTGCCAAGGCACACCCTAGGCACAAAACACAACTTGCATATAAGATAATAACACTTGAGATGTCTAAGATACAGCTCAGTCTAGACTTTGTGAAATTAATGAGGACAAATTTATGCTGAAAACGATTCCTGTAGATGATGTTATTATTCCAGTTAGTATACACCCTTAGGGAGTAGTGACTGGACAGGGGAACAGGGAAATTCTGGCAGCTGCTGATGTTCTTTTCGTGATCTGACTACTGGTTACCTGGAAATGTTCACTGTAACAATTCAAGGAGTTGTCTAATTCTTTATATATTTGTGGTACTTTAAAAATGGTAATCCATTGATACATTTGAAGGAGAGCATGCTTAATGCTGAAACCTGTCTTGGATTTGAAATATCTTCAAAAGAAAAATTTCAAATTTTATTGATCAAATCAATGAAGCCATGATGGAGAGAAAGGAAAAAAATACAACAAATGTATCAGCACAACAGTGGTGGGTAGAGATGTCATAATGGATGGATTTCTGCAGACACTGAGACACACCACTGCACTTTATTCTTATTAAAGAATAGAATATCCAACACTCCCCATTGTCTTAACCATCCCTATTCCTTATAGCTCCTATCATATCTCTATATTCTTTGCTATACTACAAACATGCTGTATCACTTCTTTAATGATTATGTTTCATTTGTTTAGGTCACTGGTACATGTCCCACCCCTAAAATACTGCTTGCAGTATATAATGTGGGCAATACATATTTGTGGAATGAGTAAAAGAAATTCTTGATAATATCACAGTTTAAGAGAAGTACAGTGGAAGCCCCAAATAACATTTTCATTATCTAATAGCTGCATTAAAAAAGAGCAAAAACAACTAGACAAAATCCATTTTAATCATGTAATTTATTCATTTACCAGAAGTGTCATATTTTGAACATGTAATAAATGTGAAAAATATTGATATATGTATGTACTTTTGTTTATAGTAAGACTTCAATATCTGTGTGTTTTAAATTTACCATTAATGTTAATTGAACATACCACATTTCAAGTGATCAATAGCCACATGATTTTTTTCCCTTTCATACAAATCATTATGAGGACTTCTGTGTTGTAGAACACTGTGTGGGATGTCAGGTTGGCCATTGAGTGCTCTTTGAGAAATGACAATTCTTATATAAGGAGGGCAGAATGAAAGTGGGAAATAATTTTACTATTCTTCATCAGCACAAAAGGTCAGAGCGTTGGGTAGCATGATCAGAACATTACAGTAATTGCATCAAGTTTTGGGTTGTTCTGAGGTGTATAAAATAGATAAAGCGTCATGAAATTGCTAAAAATATAAAATAACACAAAGCGACTTACCAGCACTAGGATGCTGTGGGCGGCTTTGTTTTCAGGAGATGGCTGAGCAGAAAGGCTGGGGCTGTGGAGGTGCTGGGCTCTCCTGTGGTGTCTGCACAGGACACCGACCATGTAGAGGCTGCTGCAGATCATGATGATCACAAACAGGAGATCTTGTCTCACTAAGACACTCAAAAATGAGTGTGAAAATGATTTCTGCTCTTAGTTTGACAATATACTTGAGAATACCCAGGACCAACAAGAGTGACATTGGTTCTGGCTACTACAGTGTCAATGACATGGATATAGACCAGCATGTTGAGGGTCCAGAAGGAAAGGAGAGAGGTAAAAATGTATGTAGAGAGTTTAGACTTAAGTCATGCCTATTTAGAATTCTTGGGGCTGATAGTGATGGCTTGAACTGTACTCAGGAGGGAGGTGGTACAGATGGAAACACCCCGGGTCACTCTGTTTATATACAAAATTGCTTTACAGCTGACATCATTCATAGCATTTCTTACTCCAAAGGATGATATGTCTGGTGTCACCAGCAACGTGATAGCCAAAACGTTGAGTAATGTCAGGTGAATGAAAATGAAACCTATGTGCTTCCTCAAATGAGACTGAATGAAATATATGTACACATAGAACACAAAGAGCAATGAGTTCCCGATGAAACCAACACAAATTTGAGATACGAGGACAAACCCCAAAATTGTGTCACTAGGAATCATTATCTTAATGATCTTTTAAGTGTTCTAATTAGGTAAGCCAGTCCTCCATGCAAAATAAATAGATTACATTTAAAATTATAAATAATGGGGTCTGTGGAACAATAAACTTGTGTAAGTTCAGTATGAAGGATGAGTGTTGAAATGTTCATTCCTTGGGATTTCAAGCCCAGATGTTGCGTCTCCAAAACCTGAACTCCAGATATTCTTGAGAACCTCAGAATATAGAAGTATGTGTTAAGAACATAGAATTCAAATGCTAACAGCCAGCATCATAGTGTATTACACAGGAAGACATATTATCCTATAGGAAAGCCTCCATGAACACTCACTTCTAACACATAAAGAGCGCCATGTGTATTTGTTCTTCTTATTCAGAGTTTTGGCTGCCTACAGAATCTTTTCTAGACAGTAATTGTTTTAAACACTCATCTAACAAAGAGTTTTCCAGGTAGAAAAGTTTTACCCCTTCTGACTTCCCCCTCCCATGGGTCAATGGTCAGTGCTCACAGACACTTTGGTTTTCAATCTTGGTGAAGGAGTACTGCCAGTAAGTGGGTACAGTCCCAGTGTGCTACCAAAATATTCCACAATGCACAAGAGAATCCCACAACAAAGAGTTTTCTGGCTCCAGTGGCAACAATACCATGGTTCAGAAGTCTAGTTTAACAAATAATCCATGTATCTTGCTGACTACAATACATATGAAATCCATATTTTGGTTTTGACATTTTCTGAGTGCTTCTTAGAGAAACAGAATTAGTAGGTTTCCAAATATAATGGGTCTAGGAAAGATATAACATTCATCAAGGTTGATACTTATTAATAAGGTTAGTACCACATCTGTATTCATTACAGTTTGACTTTCTTTACTATATCGTTCTTTTGGAGTCTTATTCTTCTATTCTTCCTGTTGTTTCCATTGTTTGAAACAGAATCCTTCTTTCCTCAATGGACATTCAGTGGATTTTGTATATATTGTTACCTTTACAATGACACAGGCCACAAGAGTATTCAGAACTTACCAGTTATATTCTCTCTAATTAACAACACTCTCTATTCTGGAATCCATCCATCCTGTAGCAATACTACAAAAAGTGGGAAAAGCTATGAACAGAACAGCAAAGTCAGCAAAAGAAGACAGACAAATGGCCAAAAAACATATGGATAAATGTTCACAATCACTAAACATCAAGGAAAAGCTAATTATAACCACAATAAGATAGCACTTTATGCTTGTCAAAGTGACGATTACTAATATTGCAAAAATCAATTCATGTTGGCATGGATATATAGAGAAAGGAACATTTAAACACTGTTTGTGAAACTGCAAACTAGTACAACCACCATGAAAAACAGTATGGAGATTCCTCAAAGAAATAAATATAGATTTACAATTGGGTCCAATAATCTCACTACTTGGTATCTACCTAAGGGAAAGGAAGTCATTTTATCAAAAAGATACCTGCACTCAAATTCTTATCACAGAAACATTCACAATTGCAAAGATACGAAATCAACTTCAGTGCTCATAAATTCAAGAGTGTATTAAGCAAATGTGGTATATATACACCATAGAGGACTACTCAGACATAAAAGAGAATGAACTAATGCATTTTGCAGCAACTTGGATGGAACTGGAGACCATAATCCTAAGTGAAGTATCTCAGGAACAGAAAAACAAACACCATATATGCAATAATAATTGGGAGCCAATTGATGAGCATGAATAGGCACAAAGAGATGTAAAGGTCATTGGAAATCGAGAAAGTGGAAGGAGGGAGGGGTAAAAACTTGCCTGTCAGGGATAATGAACAGTATTTGGGACACAGGCACACTCTAAGCCCTGACTTAAGCATTATAAAAGGTAACCAGGTCAAGAGGAGACAAGAGAATGGATGAGAAACACCACCAGCCAGAGTGTCTCTGCAAGAAGGAGAAGTTTTCAATGATAGAGAAAAAATCAAACAGACAGACAAACATAGATTGCAGTATGGACAGAAGGAAGGGTGCCTGAACTGACAGGAGACTCCATGTGGAGAGGTTGCTGAGCCGTACTGAAAGGAGAAAGGCATCTTCACAGATTAAGCCTTCAGAGGCCTGGAAACCAGTGAGGAGGGTAGGTGGAATGTATACAATTTCCCTCCATTGCATCTTGAACTATTTGTGGCTCCTGAGCTGCCGGAGTTCCTGCAGACACCAGCCTAGAGACTGCTGCCATCAGAGAGCTTCTTGCCGACAGAGCACCAGGCTCCCAGCTCCCCTGGGCACCTTCCACCACACAGATCTCTAGCAGCTCTCTAGCAATGGACATCAACCAAAATCAGAACACAGAAATGACAGATGAAGAATTTTGAACATGGATTGTGAGAAAACTCAATGAAGTGCATGATAAAATAGAAACCAAAAACAGAGAAATCACAAAAAAAAACAGGAAATGAATGAAAAATTCACTATAGAAATTGAAATATTAAAGAAAAATCAAATAGAAGTTGTGGAAACGAAAAATTTATTCAAGGAATTATGAAACATAGTGGAAAGCCTCAAGAATAGGTTAGATCACTCAGAAGAAAGACTCTCAGAGATTGAAGGCAACACATTGCAATTAAATAAGTCAGTTGGAGAGACAGAGCAGAGAAATTAGAGAAAAGACCAAAGCCTACAAGAAATATGTGATTGTGTGAAGAGGCCTAACATAAGAATCAGAGGCATCCCTGAGGGTGAAGAAGAAAATACACAAGGGTTAGATCATCTATTTGAGGGAATATGGAGGAAAATTTCCCTGGCCTTGCTAGAAATCCAGCTATCCAGCTTAAGAAACTCAAAGAGTTCCTGAGAGATTCATTACAAGAGGAAAACAGCACAATGCATAGTCATAAGACTGGCCAAAATAAACACAAAAGAAGCCCTCCTATGAATTAAAATGAAAAAGAAGTAGGTAACATACAAAGGAAAACCTACCAGAATAACTGCTGATTTTTTAACTGAGTCCTTGCAAGCCAGAAGGTATTGGGGCCATATTCTAAGTCTTCTGAAACAGAATAATGCCCAGCTTAGGATTTTGTATCCTGCAAAACTAAGTTTCTTATAGGAAGCAGAAATAAAGACGTTCTCAGACAAGCAAACACTGAGGAAATTCATTCAGACAAGACCTGCTCTCCAGGAAGTACTGAGAACAGTGTTACACATGGATCAGCACAGTAGACATTCACCAGTGTAAAATCATCCAATTGCTAAAGGTCAAAGGTCAGGGACCACAATGGCTCAAGAAAGAAAAGAAAGCAAGAAAGTTCAACTCATCAACTCAACAAGAGGAACAGAAATCTACCCCACTTATCAATTACTTCAATAAAGGTGAATGTCTTGAACTGCCCACTGAAGAGACATAGGCTGGAAAAATGTATAAATGTACACAAGCCAAGTATCTGCTATCTTTAGGAAATACATCTAACCCACAAGGATGCATTCAGACTCAAGTGGAAGGGATAGAAAAAATATTCCATGCAAATAGCAGTTTTCATTTCAGATAATTTAGTTTTCAAATCAACAAAGGTAATGAAAGACATAGATGGTCATTATCTAATGGTACAGGGAACAATTAAAGAAGGAGTCATAACAATTTCTAATACTTATGCACCTAACTCAGGTGCACACAGATTTTTAAAGCAAATCCTACTCAATCTAAATGAAATGATAAACAGCAACACAGTTAATATCCAGGGAATTCAAACCCGTCTGACAGAACAAGATAGATCCTCAAAACAGAAAATAAACAAAGAAACAATTGACTTCAAGAAAACTCTAGAACAAATGGGCCTGCTAGACATTTAAAAAACATTCTGCCCAAAACACACTGAATATACATTTTTGTCATCAGCTCATAGGGCAATCTCTAAGATTAGAGACCACATCTTAGGCCACAAAATGTGTCTGAACAAAATTAAAAATATAGAAATTATACCATGCATCTTCTCAGATCATAGTGGAATAAAATTAGAAATCAACACCTATGGAAACACTCACTTCTGCACAAAATCATGGAAAATAACCTATTTACTGGTGAATGATTATTGGGTCAAGGAGGAAATTAAGATGAAAATCAAAAGATTCTTTTAACTAAATGTTAAAGGCGCCACTGGTTATCAAAATCTGTGGAATACAGCTAAATAGTTCTGAGAGGAAAACTTATATGCATAAATACCTATATCCAAAAGACAGAAAGATCACAAATGAACAATCTAATGGATCATCTGAAAGAACTGGAAAAGGATGACCAAATCACAACCCCAGCAGAAGAAAAAAAATGACTAAGATCAGACTAGAACTAAATGAAAACAATAACAATAAAATTATACAGAAGATCAATAAGAGCAAATGTTGGTCTTTGAAAAGATAAACAAAATAGACCCACCTTTCTGCTACATTAACTTGAAGTTCAAAAGAAAGGACTCTGATATGCTCAACCAGGAATGAAAAAGGTGAAATTACAAATGATACCACAGAAATACAAAATATCATCAATGAATACTATAAAAATCTATTGTGCATATGAACTTGAAACCATGGGGAAATGCAAAAATTATTAGATGCATGCAGCCTCCCTAGGTCCAATGAGGAACTACTAGAATTCCTGAACAGACCAATATCAAGTTCAGAAATTGAAGCAGCAATAAAAAACCTTCCTCCAAATAAAAATTCCAGACCAGAGGGTTTCATATCTGAATTTTACTAGACCTACAAAGAATGACTGGTGCCTATCCTGCAGAAATTATTCAAGAACATTGAGAAGGAAGGAATCCTTCCCAACACATTTTATGAAGCCAAGATCACCCTCATACCAAAACCAGGATAGGACTCGATAAAAAGAGAAAACTACAGACTGATATCCCTTATAAATATAGATGTATCAATTCTCAATAAAATCCTAGTAGGTTCTCAAAGGGATGTTTTTTTGGTGAGGACAGAGGCTACACAGGAACTATTTGTACAATTCACTCGATTTTACAGTGAAACTTAAAGCTTCTCTAAAAAGTTCAGTTTAGTAATTAAAAGAGAATTTAGGCAGATCGTTTATATTTTAAATATTTTTTCACAGTGATTTAATTTTGTGTTATTGTATTATTGTAGTAATATAAAAAATGCTTTAGTTTTTCTCTCTGGCCAGCTCTGATGTATATACATATAGTATATGTGCATCTTGAAAGCCAACAAGAGAATACAGTATGAAAATTCTACTTTGTAATATAGGATTATGAGGAAAAAAATTCTAATACGGTATATCTTAAGTGTTCTTGCCACACACATACACACACGTACCTGTTTGAGATGATGGGTATGTTAATTAACTGCTTTGTGATAATCATTTCACAATGTGCAAGTATATCAAATCATCGTGCTGCACATTTTAAAAACATCATTGTTTATTTGTCAATAACATCTCAATGAAGCGAGAGAAACATTTTTAAAAGAAAATGGGCTAACCACGTTAAGCAAAAGACAGAGAAGGCAGGGTCAAAAAAATAGCACATAAGTGTGTGTTGTCTAATAGATTCACATTTTAAATACAAAGACACACATAAGTGAAAGGTAATATAATATAATAATCAATACTGTGTAAATCCAAACAAGGAAATGATTAGTGACTGTATGAATCCCTGACAAACTAGACTTGCATACCATTACGTCTGTTTTGTAAGATACACGTACTATTAAAAACATACAGGAAGCTGTAAAATAAAATTGGAAAGTGACAACTCTATTCCAACTAACCAACAGAAAGCTGGTGCACATTCAATAACATCAAACAAAACTAAGGGGATAGAATTATTGGAGATACATAAAGCATTTTAATAATAGAGCAAGTTTGAATTTTGTGTATACAAGTATACATACCATCAACAGAAATAACGTAAAGGCCTATAATTACAAGGACACAGAGGAAAATATATCACTCTTTTGAGAGACTGTATCCACTGCCTTTAGTAATTCAGAGAACCAGGAGACAAAATGTCACTCAGGATATAAAAAATTTGAGCAAGTTTGTTCTTACTATTGACCTAACTGCTGTAAAAACAATACACACACAGTCCCTATAAGACACCCAATTTTCCTTCTCAGGCACGTAGGGAGCCAGTAGTAAATGTTCCCTTACAGCCAACACTGAAGTGACCTTCAACAAAGTTCAAGAGATAAATTTAACAGAACAATTTATCTAATAAAATTATGAGTTATGAAACAATGAATAAATAAATAAGAAAAGCCCTAATTTCTCCATATTTTCAATACTAAAGCACTTCTTAGTAAGCATGTAGTGGAAAAAACTCTATTAGAAAAATGCATTATGGTATGTCATTACAGAAATAAATGTAAAGACTAGACAATAACTCCTAAAGAAATCAATGGTTATAGAAAAGCAATAGTAGGTCTTGTAAAATTCAGATGTGAAACCATCTGGTCTGGAACATTTTTGTTTTTAGGAAGATTTTTTATTGTTGCTTCGATTTTGGTACTTGATATCAGTCTGTTTAGGAATTCTATTTCTTCCTATGGAGCCTAGGGAGGCTGTGTGTTTCTAAAAGGAGGGAAATGGGTAAATTCACACCTATGGTGATTGGTATGTGATGACTGGGGGTTGGGCATGCTTGTAGCTCTGACTTCCCTGGTGCAAAGTCAATATATGTAACCAAAGCATTTGTAGCCCCGTAATATGCTGAAATAAAAAAAAACTAATTAAAAAAATAAACCTTCAGAAGAAAAAAAAGAAAAGCAATAGCAAAGTGAATTTTGAAAAATATATAAATGAAGAAAGAAATATAGATATAAATAGGATTGATACAGGAAAAAGCAGAATAATAGAAAAACATCCCAAAATGGAAGGGAAAACAAAGCCAAAATGTACCACTGCCCAAGGGAAGGCACCAATAATATCAAGATTAAAATGTTACAGAGAGAACAATTGAGAGCTAACTGGAAATAATTTTTTAAAGATGACATGGTGATTAATAAATTTCGAAGGTTCGGGAACACTAGCAAATTTCTAGAAGACTTAACTTGCCACAGAAGATATTACCATTGTGGAAGGTCAAATGTGCAATGCACTCCCTGATGAAATTGAATAGTGGCCAAAATTGTCCACAGGAAATTGTGAAGAATGCTTCAAGGATGAATTCTGCCAAATATACCACATACAGAATACATCTAGAAGCCACATTGGAAAGATAGAAAAAGAAAATTTTATTAACCACATAATCAGCTTAGCACAATCTTGACAACAAAATGGAATACAGATTTTATGAAAAGTCTGACGCTAAAATTACATGTTTCATGAAACTTGTGAAAAATAATCTATACAAAATCATTCTAAACATGAATTCCATACGATGTAAAAAGACTCAATTAACTGATCAAGAGAATTATTCAAATATGCAAGGTAAATTTAACATAAACTTCATCTGTATGATTAAACATAGTGTAGATTAGGGGAGAAGGTAATCACTTCAATTGATACATAATATTATGTCATAAAACTCAACATATATCAATGGTAAAAATGTTAATTATGTAGCAATAGGAAGGATTAATCTTAGTGTAATGAAAATATTTACAATGTCAACAGTATCATATTAAGGGTTAAATATTGAGAGATTTTCTTTTAAGATTAGATATGACTGAAATTATCTGCTCTTCCTCCTTGTATTCCTCATGTTTTCAGAGGAGTTGGATCATAAAGAAAGAAAGTAAAATTTGGCATAATTGGAATGAATGTGATACCATTTTTTATTACTGAGAGCTTATCTAAATATTTGAATTATTAAGTGGGATTTTCAAAGTTACTGAGAGCAAGGTCAATGTAAAAATCATTTGCATTTCTACATTACAGCCTAAAAATGATTAAAACACAATTTAGAGTATGATGTATTTTAAATAGCATAAAAATATGGCAAAACAATGAGTTACTAAGCACCAAGAGTCTATAAAACCTCTAGTTGGAAACAATGGTATAAATTAATTTAATTGTGACTGAAGCATTTTAAATTGTTAATAAAATGAGCATACCTTGATTCAAAATTAACACTGTTATTCATAAAATGGAATGATACCAGGGAAACAGGATTAACAATTGAGTTGTAAGGGGAGCAGAAATAAAATGAACCTGGGGTCATTTCCAATTTAAATAAAGCCCATCAAAGTATTGAGAATAAAGAAACCATATAGTACGAGAGATCTACCTCTATACATGGAATTGCATAGAAGTTTCAAGTACTCCACAATAATCAACCAAAATGTCAAAATACAATGAAGAAAGTGTGACACTGCTTTAAAATAAAACTCGATGGTAAACAATATCAGATTGGAAGAGCTGTTAGGTAGATTGAAATATTTAAAAAATGAAAGAATCATGAAAGTAAACATTACACATAAGAAAGAAAAGAGAAATAATGAAAATGAAATTAGTAAAGAACTATATCTATATATTTTATAACTGAAAATATATTAGATAAACCTGAAAAATTTCAAGTCTCTGTAATGAAGCCTAGCATGGGAAAGGGAACATTGAAAAAGTCTTTATACCTTGATCTCTTTCCCAAGGCTAAGTGTCACAGAACCCACACTAAAGGCAAATGTCTTCTCTGACACCTTGAGGCATCTTGGAAAGGCTGGGTCTGACCGGCAATGACTGTATATCAGGGATGGATGGCAGGACTTCTATTCCCAACGGATATCCATGACTTTGTCAACTGCAGCCTTAATGACCTTGTTTATCATGCATCCATTTGATGTGTCCAGAAGAGCAACAAGTCCCTCTCCCAGACATAAAATGCTTCTCCTGGCAAATAATTTTGGTGCACTAATGAGGAGTACAAAGGCGCTGTTCGAGGATGTATGTTTTCCCAAGTTAAGCTACATCAGAAAGTAAACTTGAGGATCTAGGAAGTCACTAAAAGTTAGTTTTCACTCAGCTGGTGGGAATTCCCACAGCCCTTGATGTAATGTGACCACTGAGCAGGACCCCAGAGAACACACTCACTTTTCCATTGGAGCCTTGTGTGCCCATGTTTTCATGGTGTGTTTTAACTTTCTGCAGGTTCCTTAAAACACAAGCACAATCCTGGGTGCTGAGTGTTTTTTTCTTTTTAAGTTTTTAATTGCAGTAAAATATACATAACATAAAATTTACCATCTTAATCATTTTAAGTTTCCAGTTTAGTAGTGTTAAATATAGTCACATTGTTGTGAGAACTTTTCCATCTCAATAGACTGAAATTCTATACCTATTGATCAAAATCTCTCCATTTTCTATCCCCCTAACCCCAGTAACCACCATTCTATTTTTCTCTTAATAGCAGTTTGACCACTCTACCTCACAGACGTGACAGCAGTATTTGTCTTTTTCTCACTGGCTTACATCAACTACCATAATGTTCTCCATTTCATCCATGTTGTAGCATGTGTCAGAGTTTCCTTCCTTTTCAAAGCTGTATAACCTTTTATGTACAAACCATATTTTCTTTATTAATCTGTCAATGGAGATTTGGGATTCTGTTTCCAGTTCTTTTTGATATACACCCTGAAGTGGGATTCTGGACCATATAAGCAATTCTAGTTTCCATTTTTTGAATCTAGAGTTAGGGGGAGAGATCCGGCGGGCAATAAAAATTCAATAGTCTTCAGAATGTGGACAGTACACATATTGAATCAGACTAATGAAATAAAGCTCAGAGTTAAGAAGTAGAGACTTTGCAAATAAGAGCTAAGTGAGGAAGACAGCTTGTGTCATTCAGGATCCAGACCAGGGCCCTGCATTTGAAAGAATTCAGACTCAATCACTCAATTTTGTGAAATCATGGCAGGGTGATCCAGTTATGGAGACTCAATCAATGTTAGAAGAGATGTTGATAAAAAGAGAAGGTTTATTATGATTAATAATTTGAGTAGGTGATTGAAAATACAAAATTAACTGGAATGATAGTGTAAGTAAGCTTGTATTTTATTTTACTTTTGCTGTTTTTTCTTTTATCTGTACAAATTTAAGGGGTATAAGTGCCATTTTGTTACATAGATACATTGTGTACTAGTGAAGTCTAGGCTTTTAATGTAAACATCACTTGAAAAATGTACATTGTATCCATTAGTAATTTCTCATCACCCACAACCTTCCCAACTTTCCACCCTCCCACCCGTCTGTCTGTCATTCCACACTCTATGTCCATGTGTGCATATCATTCAGCTCCCACTCATAAAGAGAATATGTGGTATTTGACATTCTGAGTTGCTTCACTTCAGATAATGACCTTCAGTTTTATCTGTGTTGCTGCAAAAGACATGATTCCATTCATCTTTATGGATGAATAGTATCCCATCATATATATATGCCACCTTTTCTTTATCCAATCAACCACTGTGGTTCACTTAGGCTGATTCCATATCTTTGCTATTGTGAATAGTGCTGCAATAAACATATAAATGTTGTATCTTTTTTACTTAATGAGTTCTTTTTCTTTGGGTAGATATTCAGTAGTGGGATTGGTAGATCAAATCGTAGTTCTATGTTTAGTTTTTTGAGAACTCTCCATACTGTTTTCCACAGAGGGTGTATAACTAATTTATATTCCCACCAACAGTGCATGAGTTCCCTTTTCTCTGCATCCTTGCCAACATCTCTTTTTTTTTTGGTCTTTTATTTACAGCCATTCCAACTGGTGTTAATTGATATATCATTGTGGTTTTAATTTGCATTTCTTTTTTTTCAATGATTTGTGATACTGAGAAAAGTCAGACCTATCATTGGGCTTAGATCATTGACTCCTGTTAGAATCAGTAGTACAGAATGAGAAGTTTACTGCTGCTGCCTGACTCCTTAGAACATGGAAAATGGATTCTGCAACCTTTAGAAATTAAACAACATTCATTGTCAGTGAGGTTCCAAATATTCCAAAGATTTTTTGTGTGTGAACACGGTTTTATATCATCACCTTTTTTGAGTGATGGGACATTACTTCTGGTTCTAATGCCTCAATGGCTTTTTTTGTTTTAAAGAGATGTTTTATATCTATTTACAGAGAAATTAACTGAGTATATTTAAACTAGTTTTAGAGCGAGTTCTTGAACCTTTTTCTTTTCCAGCCTGGCATTGTGAATCCCAGAATTTGGACTTAGGTCCTTGCCTCCCAGTGATATCAGATCTTCTAATAACTATCACTCTAATTAGTTCTGATGGCCTTTACCAGCTCAGCCAGCTGTTTTCAGTTAAGCCATGAAAAGGTGAGACTGGTGCCAGTCTTCCTGTGGCCTGGTCTAACCTTTCACTTGAGTAGTAGGGAACCTTGATTTTACGGACAAGGTAAGCAAGAAAAAATAAAGATCAGGAATCCTGTCATGTACAGTCACCATTTGCTGACTATTCTTGTTCTCCACTTAGGCGGTGGCAGTGAGTAGGTAGTGGCAGTGTGAATACCTGCTTGATGTGGCCATGTCTTTATTTGCATCTCTCTGATGACTTGTGATGTTGAACAATATTTCATATGGCTGTTTGCCAGCCATTGAGTTTTATTGTACCTGACTCATGACTGGTATCCCTCAGAATTGTATTAAATAACAAATGTGGTTTATATTAGAGCATTTTTCTCATTTCAAAATTGCTTGCCACAATATAAAGAGTGAATTTGTTCCCCAATTTTTTTTCTTTTTCTTTTTTTTTTTATTTCAGTATAATATGGGGGTACAAATGTTAAGGTTACATACATTGCTCTTGCCTTCCCTCCCCCCTCGAGTCAGAGCTTCAAGCGTGTCCATACCCCTGACAAAGCACATCACACTTATAATGTATATATATACCCATCCCCTTCTCCCCACTCCCACTTGCCTGACACCCGATAAGTGTTTACCTCTATCCCTTGCTAGGTAAAGGCAAAGTTATAAAATCTAACCAAAATGTTAAAAAAAACATTGTTCCAAAAATTTTACTTCTGCGTATTTTATTCATAATACATGACAGAATCTAAACGAAGTAAAAACAAAGAACATATACAACACAGGTAAATAAAAGAATATTGTCGATAGCTCTGAAGAAATAAAAATATTTAACTCTAATGTTAATACATTCCTTCATTTCCCTCAGGATTAAACATTCCTGAATGTTGTATATATTATTCTTTGCTTTATATTTAATGCTTATGTAGGTTTAATTTTACAAAGTATGTAATATTCAAGTTTTTCTGGATTTCACTTTCTATATATGGCATTATATTGTATGACTTCTCAGCAAACATTGATTTTTATTTTTTTTTTCATTTTTTTTTATTTCATCATGTAATGGGGGTACAAATATTGTTAGGGTTACATACATTACCCCTACCAGAAATTCCCTCTCAATTTCTTCTTTAATCCAATAATTTTTCAATAGTAGATTGTTTAGTTTCCATGATTTTGTGAGGCGTTGAGTGTTTCTATAGGAATTGAACTGTAATTTTATACCATTAGGGTCAGAAAAGATACAAGGTATAATTTCCACCTTCTTGAATTTTTTGAGATCTGATTTGCGGCCTAGGATGTGATCAATTTTGGAGTAGGATCCATGGGCTGCTGAGAAGAATGTAAACTCAAGTTTATTTGGATGGAATGCTCTATAGAGATCTGTCAGACCTTTTTGATCTATGGCTCTGTTCAGGTCCATTATTTCTTTGCCTATTTTCTGTTTGGAGGATCTGTCCAGCTCATTCAGTGGAGTATTGAAGTCTCCTGCTACTATGGCAGTGTTGTGTAACATGTGTTAAGATTAGACAGTGTTTGCTTTAAGTAATTGGGTGCTCCTGTATTGGGTGCATAGATATTAAGAAT
>VBSM01003212.1:8823108-8846732 GCA_008086735.1 Cheirogaleus medius
AAAAAAAAAAAAAAAATGGCACTTGGACCCCTTAACTTTGTTCAAATAAAAAAAGAAAAAAAATAAAATATAAGCTGACCTCTCCTACCATTCCAGTTAATTTTGTGTTTTCATTCATCCACCCAAATTAATAATAAGCCTTCTCTTTTTATTGGGGAGGCCTTTCCCCCAAAGACAGGGAAATTCAAGGTGAAGTCAAGGTTACAGCAAGCTATGCTCAGGCCGCTGCACTCCAGCCTGGGCAACATATGGAAACCCTGTCTCTAGAGAAACAATTTTAAAAAATTACATTAGATGGAAATACCTTGATTGATTTAGACAATTCCTCTCATTCACACAGCATATTTTATACTATGTAAGATTGAGTCCCATAAGCAGATCATCCCACCATGAATTCACAAAATCGAGTCATAGAGTCTGCATTCTTTCACAATGAGGACCCTGGTGTGGACCCTGCCCAAGACAAGCTGTCTTCTTCACCTTACTCTTAACTGCAAAGTCTCTACTTCTGAACTCTGAGCTTTCTTCTGTTAATCTTGTCCAAACAAAAAAGAAAATGTGGTATATAGATAAAATAAAATACTATTCAGCATTGAAAAGGAAGGAAACTCTGGCACATGATACAACATGGGTAAAAATTCAGATAATTATGCTCAGTAAACAAAGCCAGTAACAAAAAGATAAATCCTGATGTCACTTCTGGGAGGTGAAGTAGTCAAACTCCTATTAAGAGAAAACAGGATGATGGTGACTGGGGATGGGGTGAGGGAAAATGGAGAGTTTCTGTCTAATGGGTTTAGAATTTCAGTCATTTGAGATGAAAAAGTTCCCACAACAATGTGAATATATTTAACACTACTGAACTATAAACTTGGAAATGATTAAGACAATAAAATTTACATTATGTGTATTTTACCACAATAGGAACATTTTTTTAAAAAACCCTCAGTGCCTTGTGCTTGTGCTTTATGGAACATGCAGAAAGTTAAACACCCCATAAAAGCATGAGGCACAATTGCTCCAATGGAAAAGTGAGTGTGTTCTCTGGGGTCCTGCTCAGTCATCAGATTATATCAAGGGCTGTGGGAATTCTCACCGCTGACTAAAAACTAACTTATAATGAATTCCTAGACCCCGAAGTTTACTTTCTGATGTAGTTCAACTGGGGAAATCATACATCCTCAAACAGCGCCTTTGCACTCCTCCTTAATACACCTAAATTATTTACCAGGAGAATTATTTGGCGTCTGGGAGAATCATTTGTTGCTCCTCTGGGCACATCAAATGGATGAACAATAAACAAGGACATTGAGGCAGCAGGTGACAAGGAGATTGATGTCCACTGGGAGGAGAAGTCCTGCCATCCGTCCCTGATATACAGTCATTGCCGGTCAGACCCAGCCTTTCCAAGATGCCTCAGTGTCCCCAGGAAGCCGCCTGCCTTTCGTGAGGGTTCTGCGACACTCAGCCTTGGGAATCAGAACGAGGTATAAAGACCTTTTCAATGTTCCCATTCCTGTGCTATGCTTCCTTGCAGAGACTTCAAATTTTTTCATATTTATCTTTCTATTTTCAGTTATGATATACATATATTTTGTTCTTCCTTATTTTTATTGTCACTAGTTCTCTCTCCTTCCAAATTTGCAGTTTTCACCTTCTTCATTCTTTCATTTCCTTTATATTTCAATATCTCTTTTTTTTATTTCAGAATATTATGGGGATACAAACTATCTACCAGCTCTTCCAATCTGACCTTGTCTATAATCATCTGAGTTATAAGTTAAAGTTATATTATATTTCGACATTTTGGTTTATTATTAAGCGTACTTGAAAATTCTATTCAATCCCATGTGTACAATTTGATCTGCCATACTCTCCTATTACTTCATTCTCAATATCTTAATTGGGATTTTTTTACATTGGAACTAACTCTAATTACGCTTTATTGCTCCCTTTTCTACTCTACTGTTATTCTTAATTTGTTTTCCTGAATCATTCTGTTTTGTAGATAACACCCATTATTTTGAATCAATGTGTGCTCATTTTCTTTTGAAAATACTTCGGTCACATTTGGATTAATTTATACCATCGTTTCCAACCAGAAATTATATACATTTTTAATATACACCAACTCCTAACTTCACCATATTTTATGCTATTTAAACTGCACCATTCTCTAAATTGTGTTTTAGACATTTTTTATGCTGTAATGTAGAAGCTCAGATGATCTTTATACTGACATTGCTCTTGGTAACCCTGAAGACCCCACCCAAATAGCATAGTCAATACTATAGTTTTTCTTCTTAAAATTTAGATGAGCTGTCAATAGTAAAAAATGGAGATACTTTCATTATAATTATTGTGAATTTTACTTTCTCTCTTTGCAATGAAACTCCTCCAAAAACATGAGGAATAGAACTGATGAGAGCAGATATGTTTACTCATCTCCAATCTTAAAGGAAAATCTTTCCATTTGTAACCAGTAATATGACACTGTTGACATTATAGAGCCATGTAAGCCTTGTAAAGTCTTTCTATTGCTACATAATTAAAATTTTAACCATTCATATACATTGAATTTTATCACATAATTTTATATATCTGTTGAAGTGATTATAGATTTTCGCCTTTAGTCTCCTACTGTGCTTAATCATACAGATAAAGTTTACATTAAATTTACCTTGCATATTTGAAAAATTCTCTTGATCTATTGGTTGAATCTTTTTACATAATGTAGTATTCATATTTAGAGTTATTTTGTATCAATTATTTTTCACAAGGTTCATGGCATGCATAGTCTTATCATCAGACTTTTCATAAAATCTGTATTACATTTTGTCCTCAAGGGTGTGCTAACCTCATTCTGTGGTTAATAAAGTGCCCTTTTTACTTTTCCATCCAATGTGGTTTGTAGATATATTTCGTATGTGGTGTATTTGGAAAACTTCATCCTTGCAGCATTCTTTGGAATTTCCTGGTGGAGCAATTTAGGGCACTATTCCCTTTCATCACAGGGTGCATTGCACATTTAAGACTGTGCACAATTCTAATATCTTTTGTGGCACGTTAAGTCTTCTAGGAATTTTCCTGTGTTCCGAACCTTCCAGATTTGTTGGCACAGGTAATCACACTGTCATTCAGCTCTCAGTTGCTCCCTCTGTAACATTTTAATCCTGCTATTATTGGTGTCTTCCCTTGGGGAGTGGTACAATCTCACCAAAGGTTTATTCATTTTATTCTTTACAGGAATTCACTTTGGACTCTGTTTTTCCAGTTCGGGTTTTTTTCTAGTATTCTGATTTTCCCTGTATCAATTCCCTTTATTTATTTAATTATTTTTCAGAATTGACTTTGCTTTTGCTTTTCTGCTGCCACTGATTTCTTTAAATGTTCTTATCTAGTCTTCACATTTATTTCTGCAGCGGACATTCCATAATGCAGTTTCCTAATTGAATGTTTTCCATTAGGTGGTTACTAAGAAGTGCTTTGCTATTGAAAGTATGGAGAAATCAGGGGTTTTATGTTGTTTAATTTATTTATTCACTGACTCAAAACTTATTACAATTTTATTACATAAACTATTCTGTTTTTAAATTAAAGTCTTGAACTTTGTTGATAGTCACTTCTGTGTTTGCTGTAAGGCTACATTTACTACTGGTTTCCTATGTGCCTGAGAAGGAAAAATAAGAGTTGTAGAGTGACTATTTGTTTCTTTTATAGCAGTTCGGTCAATAGCATGAACTGACTGGCTCAAATTATTTTATATCCTGACTGACATTTTGTCTGCTGATTCTGTTAATTACTGAAAGACATTGGTTACAATCTCTCAAAAGACTGGTACATTTTCCTATGTGTCCTTATGATTCTGGGATTTTAACATCATGTATATTCATGGTAGGTGTATTTGTATACAAAATATAAAACTTTTTATATTACTGAAATGGCTCTATTTATACCTACTAATTCTATTTCCCTTAAAGTTTGTTTTGTTTGATGTTATTGAAAGTGCACCCGCTTACTGTTGGTTAGTTTGAATAAAGTTGTCACCTTCTGTTTTATTTTGAACCCTTCTATGTCTTTTTCTTTGGACGTGGAGGTGTATCTTAGAAAACATACATAATCATCTGGAAGTCCAGTTTGTCAGGCATTCATATGCTCACTGCTCATTTCTTTTGTTTAGATTTACACACTATTGCTTTTTATATTCTATTACTTTTGAATTATTTGCATCTTTGTATTTAAAATATGAGTCTACGAGACAACACATACTTGTGCTGTGATAGTTTTTGGTCTTCCATTCTCTGCCCTTTGCTTACTGTGCTTAGTCCATTTTCCTTCTAAAATGTTTTTCTGGCTTTATTGAGGTGTTATTGGCAAATAAAAATGATATTTTTAAGGTGTATGACATGATGATTTGATATACTTGTACATTGTGAAATGATTACCACAAACCAGTTAATTGACATATACATCATCTCACATAGTTACATTGTGTGTGTGTGAGAGAGAGCACTTAAGATCTACTTTGTTATAAATGTAAAGGATATAACAGTGTACCATCATATATTACTGTAGATATACACAACTTATTCATCTCAGAAGTGAAAGTTTGTACCCTTTGGCTAACATCACCCCATTTTTCCCACACCTCGGGCCCTAGGAACCTGCATTCTGCACCCTGCTTCTCTGAGTTGGACATGGCTGTATTCCACATATAACTAAGATCACATGGCACTTCTTTTTCTGTGTTTGGCTTATTTTATTTGATATAACATCCTCCAGATTCATCTATGCTGCCAAAAATGGCAGAATTTCCTTCTTTTATATGGCCGAATAATATTCCTATATGAGTGTGTGTGTGTATGTGTGATATTTTCCACATGCACTTGCACATTGAGGGACATGTAGGATGTTCCATATCTTTGCTGTTATAAATAATGCTGCGATGAACATGGGAGTGCAGACATCTCTTTGAAATGCTGATTTTATTTATTTTGGAAATATGCCCATATAGTGTGGAACTGGTGGTCGTAGTTTTAATTTTTTGAGGAAACTCCATACAGTTTTGCATAAGGGTCAGTCTAATTTATTCCCACCAATAGTGTAAAAGAGCTCCCTGTTATTTATAGCCTTCCAGTACTTGTTATATCTGTAGTCTTTATAATAATGATCTGCAGGTGTTAGGGCTTGTCTCATTGTCATTGTGACTTCCATTTCCCTGACGATAAATGGTGTTGAGCACCTTTGAATATTTTGGCCATTTGTATGTCTTCTCCAGAAAAATATCTATGCAGATCCTTTGCCTATTTTTTATTGGTTTAGTTGGATTTATTGCTATTGAGTTGTGTGTGGTCCTTATGTGTAATTTTCAATATAAAACCCCTCCCTAACATATGTATTTTAACTATTTTCTCCAGTTTGGCAGGTTGCCTACTCATTGTGTTATTTCCTTTGCTGCGCAGAAACTTTTTGGGTTCGTGTATCTTGTTGTTGTTGTTATTGTTGTCTATGCTTTTGGTGTCATATCCAAAAATCATTGCCCATACTAACGTAAAGGAGTATTTTTCCTATTATTTCATCTGGGAATTTTACAATTTCTAGTCTTCCATTTGTATCTTTAATACTATTTCAGTTGATTTTTTCTATATGATGTTAGATAAGGGTCCAATAGCATTTTTTTGCAAATGAATATCCAGCTTAGGCAACACCAGTTTTTGGAGAGACTGTTCGTTCACCATCGTGTATTCTTGGTGCCTGTGGCAATGGTTGCTTGACCATATTGTGTGGGTTTACCTCTGAGATTTGTATTCTATTCCACTGCTCAATGGGTCTCTTTCTATGCCAGTGCTACAGAGTCTAGATTACTACAGCTTTGCAACATTGAAATCAGAAAATGTGCTGATTCCAGAATTTAACTTACAAGGACTTGAAAGTTTTAAGATGAACAAACAGCACACAAATTCAGTCCTGTGGAACTTTTTAGATCCTCTTTTATGAAGATGGTTTTGTAACTTTTCAGTTCTTGAAGGGATTCCATCATAACATCTGGAATTTGGGTTTTGTTATTTTCCATATTTGGAGTTAAAAGGGATAGGGCGCATCTCAAATCATGGTTGGGATGTGGCTAAGTCATAACATGTAAACAAAATGTTTGTACCCCCATAATTTCCTAAAATAAAAAAAAGTTTTTAAAGGGATAGGTCAGGATGCTGCGTTAACAATTGAATGTAAAATAGGACACCACATTTTGTATTTGAGTGAACTGTGTCCGATCTCAATGTGTCAACTTGGTCCTCTCTCGTTTCTAAGGCTCAGAGCCATACTTTACAGAATATTTTCCCCTATGAATTTCTGGGTTGGAGTTGCCCCAATGAGTTTGGAAAGATGAGAGTGAAATAAAAACCTTTAATCTTTCAAATATTCTGTCATTCAGGCTCAATGACAGACACAGAAGCTCTCAGCAGCCTCCAGCTCGCACCTTGATATTTCAACAGTGGCCCCAAGCCACCTCCCATGCTCATCTCTGCAGTTTCTTCAGATCCGCCAACTTCTAAGACCTCTCCAGAAGTTTCCCCTCTACAAGCCAACCTTCCTTACCTATGTTCACGGCTTTAGGATTTTCCCACCTGCAACTCCCTGCCCTCCAGCTATTGCTCCAGACTATTGTGGTTACTGACTTTCTCTGCCTTTCCTGTTGTCTTTTCTTTCCATTTTCTTTCTCTTTTTTTCTTTTCATGTGGTTTTCCTAGAGTTTCACTGAAGTGCCTCCCACATTTTTGTAAGCTCTAATACCCATACTGACTGCCTGTTCCAAAAAGTTTCGGTCACTCCATTTTCCTCCTTAATTTTGACTGAAATAATATTACTCAGGTAATTTTAACATCCCTACGTGTTGATTCCACATCTGGACAACTTGTTGCTATGTTTTTATTTCTATCTTTCTATGCATTTAAATTATTTATCAACCTGTATTTCTACACCCTATTTTCTTTTCTTGAACAAATGTAATGCACATTAAGTTATGAAGGTTCCAGATGATCCTATCTTTCATTGTAGGTTGTTTACATTTTGTTCTGCTAGGCAAAAGTGTGGGGGGGGGCAGCTGACACTATTTATTCAGTCATAAACTATGCAGAGTTGAGGATAGTTATGTTCAGATTCTCAAGAGCTGGTATGTTATCCAGGGCCTCCAACAACCGGCGAGAAAAATCTTAACTCCTTGAATACCAAGGAAAATTTGGGGAATTGATTTGGGTGATAAAACTGTGAAAGAATTTCTATTGTCAAGGAAAGATGTGTAGCAAGAGGAAAAGAGGACTCAAGATAAAATACTGCCTATAATAGTTGAGGACTGAGAGAAGCCATTCCTTGCTAAATTGCATAAGAAATCACGGTCAAAGAGCTTGAATGTGAACCTGAAACTTTCATACCACATATTAAACACATGATGCATTTTCAATAATTAGAGTATGCTCAACGATTGTCAACCATATCAAGTGTCACCATTTCACACAATTCAAAGTAATAAAACTAAACTGCAAAGTTGGTAGAAGAAACATAATGAGGTTATGGAGGAATAATGGTATGTTATAGATGTCCAATAAATACCTTGAATTTCCCTCCATGTCATTAAATCACGAGGATATTATTGCTGTAGTAGAGCTGGATGCCAGAGTAGAGAGAGGTGTTGAATGGAGAGAATATAATTTGGTCAATTCAGAAGAGTCTTATTGACTTTCTAAATGAAAAAGGAGGAAATATACATACAACTCACTCAGTGTCTACTTAGAAAAGAAGAATTGTGTTTAAAATGATGGAAACAACTGACTGAGTAGAAGAATGAGTCTCTGAGAGATTGATATAATAAAGAGTGCCAAACTCCAGTAAATATCGACACAGTGTTAACCTTGTTAATTCAAAAGTCAACCTTAACAAATGTCTTAGCATTCCTATTCAAACTAAATTTCTTAACTGAATAATTCTGTTTCCATAACAAATATCCAAAACACATTCAAACCAAAAATGTGCATTTTACATGTGTTGCAGCCCTCAAGATGCACAGACCATTTGTAAGACGGGATTCCTCAACCACGACACTTGCAGCCAGGAAACCTCCTGTTGTGTGGTTGTCCTGTGCTTTGCAGGATGTTTAGCCCATCCTGGGCCTCCACCCACTGCCTGTCGGCAGCCCTGCACCAAGCTGCGTAAACCAAAATGTCTGTGAGTCCTGCCATCGGCACCTGGGTTTAGGTGGGGGGAGGCAAAAAGGCCCACTTGGAAAACTCTGTGTCACATAACTGGTTAAATTGATCGTTATCTGGGAAAGGCAGTGTATACAGTCAAAACTCTCAATAAGAACTTCAAATACACTTGACACTCTTTATGTGTTAGAGGTGTAATGTCCTTTAGAAAGTTTAGAATATTGGAACATAAATTTAGAGATAAAATGCAGTCTGATACTCTGAAGAAAAAATAACTTAAAAATGCAAATTTGTCTTTCATGTAGACCAGCGTGTCCTCCCGTGTAACACACTATGATGCTGGGTGTCAGCGTCTGAATTCCACCTGCTTGGTAACTCCCACTTCTGTACTCCAAGGTTCTCAGGACTCCATGGAAGTCAGTGTCCGGAAATGCCACACCTGGGCCTGAGATACAGAGCTATTGGACATTTCAACACTCTCCGTTCATACTGAACTGTCAGTCATTATCTTCTCCCGCAGGCTCCATCATTTACAACTTTAAAATCTAACCTCTTTATTTTGCATTGAGAACAGGCCTACCTAATTATAACATCTAAAACATCATTATGACGATGATTCCAAGTGACAGAATTGTTGGGTCTGTCCTCATATTTCAAATATGTGTTGGTTTCATGGGAAACTCATTGCTGTTTCTGTTCTATGTGTACATATATTTTATTCGGTCTCACTTGAGGAAGCCCATAGATTTGATTTTCATGCACCTGACATTAGCCAATGTTTTGAGCATCCTGTTCTCATTGACACCACACATCATGGCGTACTTGGGAGTAAGAAATTTTATGGATGATGTCAGCTGTAAAGCAGTTTTGTATATAAACAGAGTGACCCGGGGTCTTTCCATCTGTACCACCTCCCTCCTGAGTACATTTCAAGCCATCACTATCAGCCCCATGAATTCTAAATGGGCATGGCTTAAGTCTAGACTCTCTACATGCATTTTTCCCTCTTTCCTTTTCTTCTGGAGCCTCAACATGCTGATCTATATCCACCTCATTGACGTTGTAGTAGCCAGAACCAATGTCACCATGGTTGGTCCTGGGTATTCTCAAGCATATTGTCAGACTAAGAGTGGAAACCTCCATTCACACTCATTTCTTAGTGTCGTAGTGACTCGAGATCTCCTGTTCGTGGTCCTCATGATCTGCACCAGCCTCTACATGGTCGGTGTCCTGCGCAGACACCACAGGAGAGCCCAGCACCTCCACAGCCCCAGCCTCTCTGCCCAGCCGTCTCCTGAAAACAAAGCCACCCACAGCATCCTAGTGTTGGTAAGTTGCTTTGTGTTTTTATATTTTTCAAACAACTTCATGACCCTTTATTCATTTTATTCACCTAAGAAAAATCCACAACTTGATACTATTATGGGAATTGTTTCTTCATGCTACCCAATCCTTTGTCCTTTTGTGTTAATGAAGAATAGCAAAATTATTTCTCGATATTTTTCTTCCCTTCTAACATGAGAATTGTCATTTCTCAAAGAATGCTCAATGGCCAATCTGACACCCCACACTTCGTTCTGCTACAGAAGAGTCCTCATAATGATTTATATGAAGGAAAAAAATCATGTGGCTATTGAGGACTTGAAATGGTAATACTTTGAATTGAGATTTATGCTAAATTTTGAAAACACAGATTTTGAAGTCTTACTACTAATAAAAGTACATAAATATCATATTAATAATTTTCTCTTTTGTTATATATTTAAATTACAACACTTCGGGTAATTTGATATATTACAGATGATTAAAACTAATTTTTCTGCTTGTTTTTGCTCTTTTTGAATGCAGTTAATAGAAAATTTTAATTTATATTTGGAGCTTGCATTATATTTCTCTGAAGCTATGCTAATATAAGGAACTTCTTATATTCATTCAGCAAATATATTTTGCCCACCTTACATATTCCAGGCAGTATTTCGGGGTTGGATGTGTATCAGTGACCTAAACAAATAAAATATAACTAAAGAGATTATATAGAATGTTGGTGATACAGGAAAAATATATGTACATATAAGAACTATGAAGAACAGAGTTGTTTAAGAGAATTGGGAGTTCTGGGTCTTTCACTCCTTAATATATAATAAAAGTGCTGTGGTGTCTCTCAATGTCTGCAGAAATCCATCCATTATGACACCTCTACCCTTTCAGTGTTGTGCTGATGCATTTGTATATTGTATGTATTTTTTCTCCTCTTTATCTTGACTTCTCTTTGATCAATACAATTTGAAATTTTTTGAAGATATTTCAAATCCAATTCAGTTTTCAGCATTAGGCAAGCCCTCCCTCAAATGTATCCACTGATTGCCATTTTTAAAAATACAACAAATATACAAAGAATTATACAAGTCCTTGAATTTTTACAGTAGAGACCCCAAGGTAACCACCACCCAAGATCAAGAAGAGAACATCAGCAGCTCCCGAAATTTCCCTGTTCCTCTGTCCAGTCACTACTCCCTAAGGTATCTACTAACTGGAATAGTAACACTAACTACAGGAATTATTTTGAGCATAAATTATTCCTCGATAATTTCACAAAGTCCAGATTGAGCTGTGTCTGGGACATCTCAAGTATTAGGATCTTATTCAAGTTGTGTTGTACGCCCATGGTATGAATCTACAGACTTCCCCCTACCTCCTACCATTGCTTCCCTTGAACTTTGGTTCCCCTTACGTTGCATCTGATCTGCTCACCTGGAAATAAATACCCAAGGGGGCTAGAATGTGAATTTAACTCAGCAGCTTTCAAAATACATTGTGATTGCAAAACAAATGGAAAAAATCTTACCAAAATAAAAATATATTCATTTATTAAGGTCACAATAAACATTTAAAAAATGAAACTATAGAAAAAATACTATAAATTGTATTACATATTTTCAAGACATTAACACAGGCAGAGTGAACATTTTGGCCTTTGCTGTATGTGTTGTTATATCCTCTTTTATGATCAAGAAGTTCAATGTGCCTGGCAGAACTGCCTCCAAATCTGACACTTGCCTAAGGAAGGCACTTAAAATGTACTTGTTAAAGGTGTTAAACAAATAGTTCATTTTATATTATATATTTATTTATGCATTTGCCACGTGAGATTGTTGTATATTCTCTGTACAATTAAAAATCCTTTCTACATATTACTTTAATGGGACAGAATATACCATATACCGTGTTTCCCCGAAAATAAGACCTACCCATAAAATAAGCCCTAGCAGGATTTCTAAGCATTTGGGCAATAGAAGCCCTACCCCGAAAATAAGACCTAGTGATGGGTGTGGCTACGCAGCATATCTGCACAACCCATGCATTTCGTCGCGGAGTGGTAAAGAAGACGAGCAGCCCTTCTCATCTGCCCCATGAGAGCTCTATTGCTCAACATGAGACATTGGGGCCAATGGCTAAAGGAAATAGAGTCGCAAGAAATTCAGGATGGAATTCGGGGTTTGGAGAGTTATGATGATGTTCCAGAAGAAGACGACTTAACTATATTTGAATAAATGTAGATTGTTGTACCATACTTAAAAAAAAATAACACATCCCCTGAAAATAAGCCCTAGGGTGTCTTCTTGAGGAAAAGTAAATATAAGACCCTATCTTATTTTCAGGGAAACACGGTAGCTACAATTCTAAAGTTTCTCTCATTATTGGTGGCCCTGTCAATAAATATTTCCATGCATATGGTTTTACACTTTTCCTTGTGGGGCTAGACAACTCTCAGTGAAATTATTAATTAAAAGAGTGCTTTCCTATTTAAAGTTGCTGCATTTCTTTTTTTAAAAATCCTAAAAATTCAGAAGGATTATAGCTAGTGTATTTCTAAAGAAATTACCAAAGATTTTCACAGCATAATCCCTCAAGATTAAGGAATGAGATTGCTCAACACATTACACCACCTGTAAAGTATCAAAAATTTAACAATTTTCCAATTTGGAATGAAAAAATACACATATTAATCAATTTTAAGTTCTTTAATTCATAGTGAGGGTGATGAATTTTAATGTTTTCATTTTTCCTATGATGGATACGGGGAGACCAAGAATGCAAGACTGTTACCAAATAAAGAGAGTTAGGTATCATCATGCCCATTTCTACTTTTTGCACACTAAGGCTGAAGCAGGAAGAAATATTTTTCCCCAAGTCACACAGACAACAAGATGTAAAGCCAGTTGCAAACATCAATGTAGTGCTCTTTTCCTGGATATACCGGAGCATAAGGATTTAATAAAGTTGGACCAGGCGCAGTGACTCATATCTATAATCCTAGCACTTTGGAAGGCTGAGGTGGGCGGATTGCTTGAGGTCAGGAGTTTGAGCCACCCTGAGCAACAACAAGACCCTGTCTCTACCAAAAATAGAAAAACTTAGCTGGGCATAGTGGCACGTGCCTGTAGTGTCAGCTGCTCTTTTTATAGCTTTCAACTTGAAGTATGTTTTGTCTGATATAAGCCTAGGTACTCTGGCTTGCTTTTGTTTCCGTTTGCATGGGATATCTTTTTCCACCCTTTCACTTTCAGCCTATGTGTATCTTTACAGGCTGAGTTTCTTGTACACAATATATAGTTGGATCGTGTCTTTTTTAATCCGTTGAGCCAGTCCATATCTTTTAAATGGGGAATTTATTAACAATTTGATTACATTCAGTGTTATTGTGGATAAGTGAGGAATTCTCCTGTTATTTCATTGATTTTTATCTGGTGGTTTTACACATCTTCTGTTCCTTACTCTCTCTTTTATTGTTTAGTTTGGCGGTTGGTTTGGTGGTGCATTTCTGTAGTGATAAGGTTTATTTCCTTTTGCTTTCTCCTTTGTGTAGTGAATCTACCAGTGAGTTTTATAATTTCACAGGCTTTCATGATGGCGGTTGTCATCTTTTCACTTTTAGATGTAAGACTTCCTTGAGCATTACTTGTAAGGTTGATTTAGTGGTGATAAATTCCCTTCGTTTTTGCTTGTCTATGAAAGATTTTATTTCTCTTTCATTTCAAAGGATAGCTTGACTTGATAATCTTCGCTGGCAGTTTTTGCCTTCAGTGCTTAAATCTATCATCCCATTCTCTCCTAGCCTGTAAGGTTTCTGCTGACAACTCCACAGTTAGTCTAATGGGGATTTCCTTGTATGTGACTTGGCCCTTTTCTCTGGCTGCTGTTAGAATTCTTTCTTTTTCTTTGACTTTTGACAATTTGACTGTAATATAGCTCAGAGAGAACCTGTTTGATTTGAATCTGTTTGGTGTTCTTTGAGCTTCCTGGACCTGGATGTCCATCTCTCTCCCAAGACTTCAGATGTCTTCAACTATTATTCCATTAAATATTTTTTCTACACCTCTTCCCTACTCTTCTCTTTCTAGAAAGCCTATAATGTAAATAATGGTTGATTTAATGGTGCCCTGTAAGTCTTGTAGGCTCTCTCCATTCTTTTATATTCTTTTTTCTTTTCCTGTTTTTCTGCCTGTTTCATTTCAAATGACCTATCTTCAAGTACAGAAATTTCTTCTCTAGATTGTTGTTGGAGCTCTCGCTTATATTTTTAATTTCATTCATTGAATTCTGTAGCTGTAGTATTTCTGGTTGGTTCTTTGTTATGATAGCTATCACTTTGTTGAATTTCTCAGTCAACCCATGAATTGTTTTCCTGACTTCATTGAATTGTACATCTGTATTCCTTCTATCTCACTGAGTTTCCTTAAGTTTATTGTTTTGGATACTTTTTCTGGTATTTCATATATTTCCTTATGATTGGGGGCTATTACTGGAAAATTACTTTGTTCCTTTGTGGGGGATATATTTCTTTGCTTTTTCATATTTGATGTGTCCCTATGTCAATTTCTATGCATCTGATAGAAAAGTCACTTTTTCCAACTTTATGGAGTAAGTGTCATAGGGAAGACTTATTGCTATGAGTCACTCTTGGGGTGCCAGAAGGGGTGCTTTGGCTTTTGTTCACTTTGGACCCATTCATGTAGTCTCCATGTAGTTTCTTATGCTATGATCCATGCTAGTGGTATTTGAAGTGTTTCAGGAGCCAGACTTAGAGAGTTTGTGGCAGTGGTGCAGCTTTGCTGGAGGTGGGCTTGCCTGGCTGTTGCTTGGGTGCATATGGCACACAGTGGGTTGGCAAACCTGGCATTGCGATTAGGGTTATGGGGCTGATACCTTGGCCAAAGCATGTGCACATGGTTCCTCTACCTACTTGGTGGTGTGCCAGTCAGGAGCCCCCATAGGGCTGTTTCTCAGGCCCACAACTTCGTGCACAGCAATCTGGCCAACCTGGTAACCACCATTCCAATCTCCCTTTCTATGACTTCAACTTTTTGATGATGTCAGATCATGTGCTACTTGTCCCTCTGTGCCTAGATAATTTCAGTTAAGATAACGTCCTCCAGGTCCATCCATGTTGTTACAAATGACAGAATTTCCTTCTTTTCTCAGGCTGAAGAGTATTGATTTTGTATATACAACCACATTTTCTTTACCCATGCATCCATTGATGGCCACGTAGGTCAATTCCATATCTTTGCTATTATGAATAATGCTGCAATAAACGTGGAGCACAAATATCTCTTCCACGTACTGATTTCATTTCCTTTGGCTATACACCCAGCAGAGAAATTGCTGGATCATGTGGTGGTTCTCTTTTTAATTTCCGGGGAACTTCCATACTCTTTTTCATAATGTCTGTACTAATTTCATTCCTACCAACACTGTGCCAGGGTTCCTTTTTCTCAACATACTTGCAAACACTTGTTATCTTTATCTTCTTGATATAATAACAGCCTTTCAAACAGATGTGATGTTTGAATACTGCTTTCAATTTGCATTTAGAAAATTACCTTAATGATTGTTCAAAATGGGAGAAAAGTATATATTATTAAGCATTAGATTAATAAATTTGAGAATGCTACATTATAAAAAGAAATCAACTAAAAAGCCACAAACTGGAAGATGTGACTAAGAGATATTTCTAATATAAAATGAACTATTTACCACCAATACAAAAATACATCCTACTCAAAAATGGGCAAATGTGATGAGTAAGATTTCATAACACAGGAACCTCAATGGACAATGATCTAATATAAAATTTTTCAATTCCTAGTATTCAAGGACCTTATGTTAAAACCATAAAAAGATACCACTTACATTCATCACACTGTTAAATATTATCACTGGTGAGAACGTGGAGCACAAGAAATATTGAAGTAGTCTTTTTATATGGAAATGTGTACCTGGAAAATAATTTGATGTCATATAATGAAATTAAAGATACACATACCTTAGTGCCACTTCCTCCCATAAATTTATATGCCCTAGAAACAAATGCAGGAGACTCCAGGACACACATAAAGATCAATTCATTTTTGGCACTCCAGACATAAAAAACAAGGAGAAATAACCCAATACTGATCAGCTCAAGAATGGATGAATAATTATGGTACATTCATTAAATGGAATACAAAGCAGCAAGAAAAATGAATTAACTCCATCTACCAACTTATACTTCTACACTTCCAAAAAATACTGTGGAGGATAAAAAGCTACATTGAATAAGATGTCTTAGAGTATAGAGTCTTCCATAGCAAATGAATATTCAAAAATCCCAAATATTATATATATATTTTTTTTATTCAGGATATTATTGGGGTACAAACATAAAAAACACACACATTCAATAATCTTTAAAGTAAAGGATAATACATAAAACATTCCAGAATTGTCAACTTTAGAAGAAAGGAAGGAATATGAATATTAATATTAGAAGCATACATAGGTGTTCAGAGCTATTGATCAAACCCTAGCAATTAGTCTGTGTGGTGCATGAATATATGTTCTTTATATTAGTAATAAAATAAATATTAATATTTTAACAAATATTTGATATCATATATTATGTGAAAAATATGTAAAAGTAAAATTTGGGGGACAACTTCCATCTGTATATTGCGGAAAGCAACTTTTAAAAGGAAAGTAGATTCCATAGCATGGTTCTGTGTGTTACAATCCTGAGTGATACCTGTGATGATAGGATCACAGTAAAACTCAATGCACTGCCTCATGCCTGTGTTTTACAGAACTCGAAGGGAGTCAAGACATTCTATAAAAGTGAAGGCGCTACAGGCTCAGGTGCAACTGTAAACAGGGGCCCTGCTCAGTGGTCAGATTACGTCAAGAGCTGTGATCATTTCCAGCTGCTGCATAAAAACTAAGTTTGATGACCCTTCTAGGTCCTGAACTTTACTAATGACTTCATTCAACTTTGGAAAGTATACGTCCTCAAACAGGGACTTTGCACTCCTAATTAATAAACCTAATTCATTTACCAGGAGAATCATTTTGCATCTGGGAGAATGATCTGTTGCTCCTCTAGGCACATGAAATTGATGCATGATAAACAAAGTCATTGCAGCAGAAGGTGACAAGGTGATCAATGTCCACTGGGAGGAGAAGTCCTGCCATCCGTCCCTGATAAACAGTCATTGCTGGGCAGACCCAGCCTTTCCAAGATGCCTCAGTGTCTCCAGGATGCCACCTGCCTTACGTGAGGGTTCTGCAACACTCAGCCTTGGGTATGAGAACGAGGTATAAAGACCTTTTCAATGTTCCTATTCCCGTGCTATGCTTCCTTACAGAGACTTCAAATTTTTTCAGATTTATCTTTCTAATATATTTTCAGTTATGATATACATATATTTTGTTCTTTCTTATCTTTATTGTCACTGCTTCTTTTTCCTTCCATATATGTAGTTTTTACTTTCTTCATTCTTTCATGTCTTTTATATTTCAATATTTCTAACAACTCTTAAAAATTGACCTTGTCCACAATCTAGTTTTATTTTAAAACAGTGTCACACTTTCTTCATTGTATTTTTACCTTTTGGGTTATTATTAAGAAGTATTTGAACATTCCATTCAATTCCACATATACAAGTAGATCTCCCATACACTATGATGTTTTTATTCTCAATACCTTAACTGGTATTTATTTACATTTGAAATAACTCTAGTTTCATTTTTTACTCCCTTTTCTACTCTGCTGTCATTCTTAATTTCTTGTCCTATCATTATTCTGTTGTATACAAAATATCCTTTATTTCAAATCAGTGTATGCTCATTTTCCTTGGAAAATGCTTCAGTCACATTTAGGTTAGTTTATACCATCGTTTCCAATTAGAGGTTTTACACATTTTTATCATGTGCTAACTCCTAGCTTCCCTGTATTTTTATGTCATTTAAATGATATCATTCTCTAAAGTGTTTTTAAAATTTGTTATGCTATAAAGTAGAAATCCAAATGATTTTTTACTGACTTTGCTCTCAGTAACCTTGAAAATCTCTTTTAATAATTCAAATATAATAATTTAGTCAATTCTATAGTTTTTTCTTAAAATTTAGATGAACTGTTAATAATTTTAAAATAGTGTTACTACTTTCCAAATATTATAAATTTTACTTTCTTTCTTTACAATAAAACTCCTCCAAAAACATGAGGAATAGAACTGGTAAGAGCAGATATTTTTAATCATATCTAATCTCAAAGGAAAAGCTTTCAATATTTAACCATTAATATGGGACTGTTGACAGTGTAGGTATTTTTGTCATTGTAAGGTTTATCCTTTTTATTGCTAGCTACATAAGTAAAATTGTAACCATTGATATAGGTTGAGTTTTATTACATAATTTTATGTATCTGTTGAGGTGATCATTGATTTTCTCCTTTAATCTGCTACTGTGGTTAATTATATAGATAAAGTTTATAATGTTAAACTTACCTTGTATTTTTTAATAATTCTCTTGATCAATTGCTTGAATCTTTTTATATAGCATGGAATTCACTTTTACAATTATTTTGTATAGATTGTTTTTCACTTGGTTCGTGAAATATATAATCTTATCATCAGACTTTTCATACAATCTGCATTATGTTTTGTTCTCAGGCTAATTTGATTATGTGGTTAATAAAATGCTCTTTTTTCTATTCATACAATGTGGTCTACAGATATATTTTGTATCTAGTGTATTTGGCAAACTTCACGCTGGAAGCATTCTTCAGAATTTTCTGTGGAATGATTTGCTCACTATTCAATTGCATCATGAGGAGTATTGCAAATTTAGGACTTTCTACAAGTCTAATATCTTTTTTGGAAAATTAAGTCTTCTAGGAATTTGCCCATATCTCCTAATCTTCCTCATTTATTGGCATGGTTAATTACAATATCATCTTTTTAAAAATATTTCCAGCTCTCAATTGCTCTCTCTGTAACATTTTAATCCTGATGTTATTGGTCCCTTCCCTTGGGCAGTGGTACAGTCTCAGCAAAGCTTTGTTAATTTTATTCTTCTCTACAAGGAACTGACTTTTGACTCTGTTTTTCCCTTCCATTTTGGGTTGTTTTCTATTATTCCGCTTTTACCTGTATCAATTCACTTTATTTTTTTATTTTTCCAGGATTCACTTTGCTATTGCTTTTCTAATGTCATTCATTTTTTTAAAGGTTCTTATCTAAACTTCACATTTATTTCTGTAATGGACATTCCATCATGCATTTTCCTAACAGAATTGTTTTCACTATGTTGTTATTAAGAAGTCCTTTAGCATTGAAAATATTGACAAATCAGGTTTTATTCTTGTTTAATTATCAATCGTTTCACACATAACTCATTATTATTGTATTTAAGTAAATAGTTCTGTTAAATTAAACTCTCGAACTTTGTTGACATGCATTTCAGTGTTTGCTATAAGGCTACATCTACTGCTTGTTTCACATGTGCCTGAGAAGGAAAAATGGGTATTGTATCGTGATCATGTGTCTTGTATCATGACAATGTGTCTTGTTTTTATAGCAGTTAGGTTTTTATTAATATATCCCAACTGACATTTTGTCTTCTGGTTCTGTTAATTACTAAAAGGCATTGGTTAAAATCTCTCACAACTGTGATAGATTTTCCTAGGTCTTCTTATAACTCTGTGTTTTCACATTATCGATATTGATACTATGTATTTGTATACATGAATTTAAAACTCTTAATATTATTAAAATGGCCATGTTTATATCCAGTAATTCTGTTCCCTTAAAATTTGTTTTGCTTGATGGTATTGAACGTGCACCAGCTTTCTGTGGTGTAGTTTGTACAGAGTTGTCACCTTCCATTTTTTATTGTGAACCTTTCTATATTTTTTCTTTGGATGTGAGTCTCATAAAATATATGTAATGGTCTTGAAGTCCCACATGGCCGGTATTTGTATGGTCACTCCAGCTTTCTTTAGATTAGACTTGCACAGTATCTCTTTTTACATTCTATTGCTTTTGACCTGTGTGTGTCTTTGTATTCAATATTTGAGTGAATTAGACAACATATACTTGTGATGTGGTATTTTTTTGGTCTTACATTCTCTGCCATTTGCTTAGTGTGTTTAGTCCATTTCTTTCTAACATGTTTTTCCAGGTTTGTTGAGATGTTATTGACAAATAAAAGAACTATGATCTGATATTTTTGTACACTGTGAAATGATTACCACAATCAAGTTAATTAACATATCCATCACCTCGTAGAGTTACATTTTTGTGTTTGTGGTGAGAGCACGTAAGATCTACTTTGTTAGCAATTTTCAAATATACGGTACAGTACTATTAACTAAGGTCACCATGTATTTCTGTAGATATCCAGAACTTGCTCACCTCCCAACTGAAAGTTCGTACTGTTTCACTAACATCTCCACATTTTTCCCACATCTCAGGCCCTGACAACAACCATTCTATACCCTGTTTTTCTGAGTTGGACATTTTTTAGATTCCACATATAAGTGAGATCATAGACTATTTGCCTCTGTTTGTCTTATTTTATTTAAAATAATATAGTCCAGGCTCATGAATGCTATCACAAATGCAGAATTTCCTCCTTCTATATGGTCAAAGAATATTCCACTGTGTGAGTATGTGTGTGTGTATATATAGTATATCACACTTTCCACCTCCATTTGCCCAACAATGGATACTTTGGTTGTTTTCATATTTTGGCTGTTATAAATAATGCTGCAATGAACTTGGGAGTATAGACATGTCTTTGAAATATTGCATTTTATGCCTTTGTATATATTCCCAGATCTGGAATTGCCAGATCATGTGGTAGTTCTAGTTTTAATTTTTTGAGGAAACTCCATAGAGTTTTGCATAAGGGCCATTCTAATTTATTCACAACAGTGTACAAGAGTTCACTTTTATTTGCATCCTTACCAATACTTGGTTGTCTCTAGTCTTTTTGATAATAACCATCCATTGGTGGGAGGCGATATCTCATTGTCATTGTGACTTGTATTTCCCTGATAATTAGTGGCATTGTGCACTTTTTCATATGTTGGTCATTTGTATATCTTCTTTTGAAAAAATGTCTATTCACATTCTTTGCCCATTTTTTATTGGTTTACTTGGTTTTTTGCTAATCAGTCATGTGAATTCCTCATGTATATTTTGGATATTAATCCCCTATCTAATATATGGATTGCAGATATTTTCTCCCATTCTGCAGGTTGCCTTTTCATTGTTTTGATTGCCTTCCATTGTGTTGCCTTTGCAGAAGCTTTTTAGTTTCATGTAGTCCCACTTATTTTTAATTTGGTGTCTTATCCAAAAATCATTGCCTACACCAACATCAAGGAGTTTTTCCCTTATAATTTCATGTAGGAATTTTACAACATCTAGTCTTCCATTTGAGTCTTCAATCCTATTTATTTTTTCATATTGCATGAAATATGGGTATAATAGCATTTTTTGGCAAACGGATAACCAGTTTTCACATCATCACTTATTGAATAGAATATTCTTTCACCATTGTGTATCCTTGGTGCGCTTGCCAGTGGTTCACTATATTGTGTAAATGTATCTCTGGGATCTTTATTTTATTACACTGGTCAATAGGTCTGTTTTTATGACAGTACCAAACTGTTTATATTGCTATAGCTTTGTAACACAGTTTGAAATCAGAAAGTTTTCTCGTGCTAAATTTCTCTGTTCAGCAAAAAAAGAAAAGAAAGAAAGAAAAAAAAGAAATCAGAAAGTGTGATGATTCCAGAATTTAATTTACAAGATGTCAGAACTTTTAAGAGGAACAAGCAGCACACAAATACAATCCTACGCAACTTCTTTCACTCTCTTTTAAAGAGCTGGTTTTGTAAGTTTTCAGTTCTTAGAAAGATTACATCACGATATCTGGAATTCTGATTTTGCTGTTCTCCCTACTTGGAAGCAAAGGGGTAAATCAGGATGCCATACTAACAAATGAATGGACTGCATTTCATTTCAATTTGTCAACTTGGCCCTATCTCGATTCTAAGGCTCAAAGCCTACTTTACAGAATACTTTTCCCTATAAATTTCTGGAATAGAGTTGGACAGAAGAAGTCTCAATGAGTTTGGGAAGATAAGAGTAAGGCAGAAGCCTTTAATCCATTTATTATTATGTCAGTCAGCCTCATGACAAACACAGAAGCTCTGAGTGGGCTCCAGCTTCCAGCTTCACATTCCAACAATGGCCCTGAACCAACTCCCATGCTCATCTCTGCAGTTTCTTCAGATCTGGCAGCTTCTAAGACATCTCCACAAGTTTCTCCTCTGCAAGCCAACCTTCCTGACCACATATCCACAGGTTTAAGATTTTCCCACCCACTCCTCCCTGCCCTCCAGTTATGGCTTCAGGGTATTATGGTTAGTAACTTTCTCTGCCCCTCTTGTTGTCTTTTCTATACTTTAACTGAAGTGCTTCCCATATTTTTGCAAGCTCTAATACCCATACTGACTCCTTGTTCCAACAAGTTTCAGGCCCTTTATTTTCTTCACTAATTTTGATGGATATAATATTACCCTAGTTATTTTAACATCCCTGTGTGCTGATTTCATATCTAGAAACTTGTTGCCATGTGTTTATTTCTGTCTTTCTCATGGGTTTAAATTATTTGTCCATCTGTATTTCTTATCCAGATTTTCTTGTCTTGAACATAGTGTACATTAAGCTATGAAGGTTCCCCATGACCTTTCTTCCACTGCAGGTTGTTTTCCTTTTCCTCTGCTAGGCATGGAGTGGGACTTGACACTAGGTATCCAATCATAAGCTGCACAGAGTTGAAGCTGGTTATGATCAATTAAGAGCCTGGTGTGTTATCCAGAGCCTCCAACCTTGGCAGAAAGAGATCTTAACTCCATGAATAGCAAAGGAAAATTGGGTAATCGATTTGGGTGATAAAACTTTAAGAGAGTTTCTATTGCCAAGGGAAGAAGAGGAGAGAGTTTCTATTGCCAAGGAGAGAAGAGGATGGAAGAAAGAATTCTGGCTAATGGTGAGGAGTGAGAGATGCCCCTGCTCACTGAACTGCATGAAATGCACAAAGATCTTGAAGGTGAACCTGAAACTCTCATACCACATGTTAAACATAAGATGCATTTTCAAATACAAGAGTGTGGTCAACAGTTGTCAACCATACCAAGTATCACCGTTGCAAACAATTCAAAGTAATAAAACTAAACTACAAAGTTGGTAGAAGGAACAAAATGAGATTATGGAAGAAAAATAGTCACATATTATAGATGTTCAATAAGCACTTTGCCTTTTCCTCCCTGCCATTAGATCATGAGAATATTATTGCTATAGTGGTGATGAGCTCAGGCGATCCTCCTACCTCGGCCTCCCACAGTGCTGGGATTACAGGTGTGAGCCACCGTGCCCAGCGGTATCTCTAAAATCTTGAATTAAATTTAGTAGTGCATGATCTCTTCAACTAGAATGTAAAATCAACTCTTGGGTCTATGTGTACCTTAGCTTTCCCACACTGAGCCTGGCATGGTGCTGAGGTTATGTTGATGATAAAATATGTGCTGGCAGAATATGTGTCTACATGGATAAGAGTTACTTTATGATCCATGTGAAGGAAAGTATTAAGTACACACTATAACTATTTCCTTTGTTTAGCATTGGGCACCATATTGTATTTTTCATGTACCTTTTCTGTTTCAATTACAGTATTCTAATATTTGTATCAAGTAGCACCTTCTATAGTAATTTCTTGGTTTTATTAAATGAGTTAGATAAAATAAATTGTTTAAACATTTGAAATAATGAGGCTGAAAGCAGGGTATTCCCTGCCACCACCACCATCCCAGGTGGTGGAGTGTGATGGTTAGGGACACGGGTTCTGCCCCCATTACTTGGCTGTATGACCCTGGACAAGTTACTTACCCTCTCTGGGTCTCAGTCTCCTAATATTTAAAAAAGAAATAATAATAGCAAATATGTCAGTTTAGTTGTGAGGATTTTATTTTTTATATATGTAAAACACTTTACAATTCTTGGCACATAATACTCTCAATAAATTTTAGCTATGATA
>VBSM01003212.1:8855071-8868405 GCA_008086735.1 Cheirogaleus medius
GTTTGGGGTCTCTTATTTTTCTTTAATACCTTCTTCGTATCCTCCTGCTAGTTATATTCTTTATTATGTCTTAATTAAAGCTAATTAATCAAAGATGTGGTCAATTCAGAGTTTTTTTTTTATTAATACTTCTTGTGAAATTTTGAGGGGGCAAGTTTGACATGCTGCTTTCAGTCCTTCCTCGAGACGTGAACAAATCCAAAGTAGAAATTTCTTTTAAAAATACTCTACAAAGACTAGAATTGGGATATAGCCTAATTTCTGTTATTCCATCTCATATTCTCATTTAAATCTATATAAACATTTGTTGCTTCAAAAAGGAAGTGATATTCTTCCTAAACTTATCTAGCAAACATACTCCCTTAATGTTCAAATGATCACGCGAACTAACAGAAATTTCTTCATAAATGTTTTGTACCTAAAGTTAATCACTTTTACAATAAAATTATTGCATCTTATTCTTGCAAAGAAAACATACATTTATATTTCAATTGACAGAGAATGTCACCACGTAAAGAATACACGATTTGTCACTCCAAGTTACCTATATTTGAAAACGCACATGCAATAACACTGAATCCAACTAAAATATTTTTTTGTTCTTTTTTGTTTTTGCAGATGAAGAAACCAACTATTTTGCTCATATAATTGACCTCGTTAAACTGTGTAGAGATGACAGGAATCTACATGATTGCAACATTATGGATCACCCACAAGTTCAGGGGTATCACCCCTTTGCTATAATAATTCACACTTCAAGAAGCAAAGCCAACATGAATTAACATATTTCAAACAAATACTGAAGGCAAAGCCAAATACTGCTGCATCCCAACATTACTCCCAAACTCTCTGCCCATGTTGAGGACATTTAGAACCTCCATAAAAAATGTGAAATCAATTAGCTGGGTGTGGTGGCGAATGCCTGTAGTCCCAGCTACTCAGGAGGCTGAGGCAGGAGGATTGCTTAAGCCCAGGAGTTGGAGGTTGCTGAGAGCTTTGATGATACAACTGCATTCCACTCGGGGCAAGAGAGCGAGACTCTGTCTCAAAAAAAAAAAAAAAAAAAAAAAAAAAAAAAAAGAAAAGAAACAATGAAATCACACCTTTTCCAGCTCTGTGCCCAGCTCCAAGGCAACCCTTTGCAGCGAAAAGTTCCTCAAAACCTCCGTGATCTAGCAAAGTGGCAAAAACAGGGTTTTCTTGCTTTCATATATTTTAATCTCCATCTTTAGATTTATTTTTTTAAAGGATAAAGTCAGTGAGGTCAAGTACAGGTTGGCCTCCTACAGGTCTCAGGTCATGACATTCTACTTGAGAGAAAGTTCTAGAAGGCTGTGATCACAATTTGCATGTGCACTTCTGCTTGGGGCCCCAAAGGTAAGATATGCCCAGTCTGTCCAGGGTCTGTGGTGCCGACAAGAGCACATCCTGGTTTATCTCGAGACTATCCATCTGCCGTTCACAGAACCTTCCTTTCAAGTCGAGATCTTGCACTTGCACCCGGCGGGCTGCTGCTTCTGTTCCTTCTCTTGCTAAATGTTCAGCAGCGTTGAGGCATTAGCTTTGCACATTGCAAACCAAGTCTTCTTGCTGTTAAAAATGTAAGGCAACTCTCATTTTTAAAAGGTTTTAAATGTTTTTAAAAGTTCAAGGTAGTTGTGTTGCCGTCGGCTGGGGGAGATTTCTGTGGGCATGAAGGGGGCAGGGCACAGGACGAGGGCAGCGGGCCAGGGCAGCGCATCCCAGCTCCAGGACCGGCCTCACCCCTCCCTTCCCAGCTCCACATTCAGTTCTCGCTGCAGGGCTGGAAGCAGCCATGGTGAGAGAGCATTTACACCACGGTAACTGGCACACGCCACAGTCAGGATTCGCTTTCCTGAAGAATCAGCTGTTAGACATCGACCAGCAGGTCACTGGGTGGACCCCACCGGATTGTGGGCTCAGAGGAGAGGAGAGTAATGCTGGATTATCTGAACAGATGAGAAAACACCACACTCATTTTCATTTTCTCATCCTACTTATAAGTACAGGTATTTTTTAAGATTTATCACATGCCAGGTACTGTTATAAGACTTTACAAAAATGTAGCAATTCATTTTATTCTTAAATATGTAACATTATCAACCCAATTTTAAGAGCAATGAGGTTCATGGTACCACCTTCCTGGATTAGGAAGGTGAATGATGAACGACGTTTGGATTTGGCTGGATTATATTTTAACAGGGCATCTGGCGTGACTCAACTACAAGAAAGAGTTATCTATGCTGTCCCAACGCCTGTCACTCCCAAGCCCTCCCCCACTGCAGGTGAGGGGCCAGGTCTGCTTTATCTCTGTAACCCTGCAGTGGCCATTGGGGCTGTCCGCAAATAACCCCTCTTTTCTCTCCTTCCAAGACTGCACTTCCCCAATCTCCTCTGTAGTTAGGCACAGTCACCTGGCAAATGAATGTGAGCGGAGGTAACATGTCACATCCAGGCAAAAGCTTTAAGAGTCATTGCGTGCTTTGCTGTTTTTCTCTCTCCGTGCCGAAGGAACTGGCAACACTCCAGATGAAGGCTGTCCCCGCATCAGCCTGGGGCACAAGGATGCTGCGGAGCAGAGCTCTCAGCCGACCCACGATGGAGACACACCTTTGCAGCACGCGGGGCACAGAGATTCTGAGCTTCTGACTGCAGTATAGCCCAGCTGCTCCTGACCGATACATTTCCCAGTTCCCAGGAGACCCTGAAATGTGCAGGTCTCAAAAAAGTGAAGGAATGAATGAATGAACGGCAAGGAACAGGGACAGGGTCGTAAATTTTCCCCGGGGCAGAAGTACAGGAAGCAGCCACGTCTCGGGCTTGCTCTCTCACACACACACTGTGACCAGACTGGGGTACAAGTCAGGCTCTCACCTGTGCTTCCCATGGTCGCAGCTCATGCTCAACCTGAAATCTTTGCCCTGATTTTCTCCCCACTAGTCAGTACCGGGGGGCTCTTGGGAAGGGTGAGGAAGGAGGAGCCATGGAGACAAGGGACACGAGATGCAAGGAGAGCCTGGGAGACAGAGGTGAGAAGAGGAAGCTGGAAACAGAAGGTGGGGGGGTGAGCAGAGGGTCAGGGCTAAGGAGCCAGAGCTGGGGAGGTGGGCCTGGGAACGAGACAAGGCACTGAATGGGAAACCAGGAGAACAGGAGACTGGGAGACAGAAGGGGAAGGAGGGTCAGAGACAGACAGGGATGAGGAGGCAGAGCGGAGATGATGAAGGACAAATGGAAACAGATGGGGGCGTAAAAAGACACAGAGGCCTGGAACTAGGAGACAAAGAAGGAGAGTCACAAGGCAAACAGGGAGACAGAAACACAAAAACAAGACCCTGCAGGGAGCCAGGGTCAGGGTGGGGCCAGGGGCCCCTAGTAGTAGCACCGGGAGTCTTTGCTGGTGGTGGAGCCAGGGCTGACACTGGAGACGCGGCCTCTGCTGGACCCAAGGCCTCCACTCAACTCTGACCCCGTGCCCCTGCTCTCCACACTGCTTCTAAAGCTTTCTCGCCCTTTACTGGACCCCGGGTATCCAGTGGACCCCAGGTAGCTGCTAGAACTGATGGGTCTGAAGGTCACGCGGCCCCCACTGGAAGCATGGCTGGACGCTGGTGCCCTGCTGGTACTTGTGGAGCCGGTGGCCGCACGGCCTGCACTGGAGCTGGGGTTGCCAAGGGTAGCGCGGCTAGACAACTGGCCCGCGCCGGAACTGGCGATGCCAAAGGTGACACGGCTAGTGGAGCTGGTGCCGTGGTCTCTGTTAGTCCTGTTGATCAAGATGGACCCGTGGGTAGGGTTGGGGTCCCTGGGGGTCACCAGGGCGCTGCTGGAGCCTGCCTGCCGGTTGCTGGAGAAGCCCACAGTGGGAATGCTGCTCAGCTCCTGGGCCTGCTCCAAGAGCTCCACCTGCACGGAGAGGCGAGTTAGGGTCCCACAGGGGCCTGACGTCATCATCCCCGACCCTGCTGGGCTCCCGCTCTCACCGACTTCAGGACGTGGCTCAGCAGCTCCTCCTTGCTCATAGGGTAGTCATCTTTGGCCTCAAAACCTGGGGGGTCCTCTCTAGAGGGGAGGAAGAAAACTGGAGAAGGCTAGACTCTTGACCCGCAAAAGGCCAGGGGTCCCTCCCTGCTGGGCTCATACCCCTTCTGGAGCCCCCAGGGCCCCATCTTCCCACAGAGTCTCTCCTCCTACAGCCCCTACACCTTCAGGGTCCTCGAAGCTCACCCTTCACCTGCTACCCCCCGGGCCACGCCCACCATCTGGCCCCCCCCAAAGTCTCCCAAGGCCCTCCATCCCATTGCGTCCCCTCTGCCCCCAAGGAAGCGCCTGCCTCTTCTTCCTCCCCCTTGCCCTGTGCCTCACAGGTTCTCAGGGAGCTGAAGTGGGGTTATCTTCTTCGGAAAGTCCTCAAGGGTCTGGCCCAGCACCAGGAGGGCAGCGTCGGCAAAGGAGGTGTAGTTCTGGGGAGGGTCCGAGCCCAGTGGTCAGCTCAGGCCCAGCCCCCAGGTGCTGGCCCCCGGCGCTGGCCCGCAGCCCTGCCCACCTGGGCGTCGAGGAAGGCCTGCACCGTCAGCAGCTCCACCAGCCGCTTCTCAATGATGCCCAGGAACAGGCCTATGTCCCGGTCTGGCATCTGGTTCTTGACCCCGAGGAGGTCGTCAATGATGCTGCTGTCGCAGTTGGCGTTGGTGAAGAGGAGCTGGATATCTGGGTCGGGGAGGGACTGGGTGTCAGGGCTCTGGCCATTCTGGGGAGACAGCAGTCGAGGCTCCAAGACTAAATGGGACTTGGCGAGCTCAGCCAGTCAGGCAGTGGCAGAGCAGCGCCCTGCAGCCAGCCCCGGGGCTCGGGAACCAGGAAACCCAACATCGGGGAGCGAGGGGTGACAGAGGCCCCACCATGGGGAAAGACTTCTCCACATGCCCTAGCTGGAAACAGACTCAACTTCCACCCCCACCCCCTAGCGATGCCACGGCTCAGGATCCCTCCCCGGGAACACACACACGCCTGTGTCCCAGGAGGCAGGGATCCGAAGCAGCATCGCAACTGTTTTCTTTGTGTTTTTTCTAATATTGGACCCCAGTTGCACACGACAAGATTAATCATCGTCCTTGGCTGACCCACTGGCCATTGTCATGACCCGCTCTCATGCTGACCCACACGTGGCCGCTTCTACTTAGTTAAGCGACTGGCTATTGTTAATGAAGTTAGAAGGCACCCACGACCTTGACCACAAGCTACGTCCAGCCTTCCCCACCCACCCCGGGCCTCTCCGACACAAGCACACCACCGTCCCCAGCCCTGGACCCATCAGTCCCCCACTTGCCTTTTTATACAGTGCATTTCAGTGCATTTCTGTGTGTTCCTTGAACATACACACCATTTCTACGTATTAGTCGTGTTTAGCTTCATAAAAAGGGGTCCCAGCAGCATTGTGGGTAAAAGCAAACAACTGGAAAGGACCTAAATGTCCGTCAATAGAGAAATGGATAACTCTGGAACAGCCATATGGTCGTGAGTTGCATTGAGTCTCCCAAAAACTCATGTGCTGGAGCCCTAACCCCCAGTATCTCAGACTTTGACCTTATTTGGAAATAGGGTCATTGCAAGTTAAGATAAGAGGTCACACTGGAGTATAGTAGACCCCAACCCCATAGGACCAGCATCCCAAAAAAACAAAAAGGGGAAATTTGAACACAGACACACATGGAGAGAAGGGACACAGGGGGAAGACGGCCAACTGCACAGGGACAGAGGCCTGGAGCAGATCCTCCCTCACAGCCATCAGAGAGAACCAGCCCTGCTGACCCCTTCATTTCAAACTTCTGGCCTCCAGACCGTTAGACAATAAATCAGTGTTGCTTAAGCCATCAGTTGTGGTGCTTTGATATAGCAGCCCTAGCAAACCAATACACAGGTTAATATTAAGCGACGTCAAGAGTGAGATAGCACTATGTATTTTGCTATATTTCTATTACTATATTACCATATTACTATATATTAATATCTTTTTATTACTGACATGGCACCAAGATATTGCCGAGTGAAGAAAATCAAATGGCACAGTAATAAATGGAGAGCTATACTATTCATATAAAAAAACAAAAAAACAAAAAAATGTATAAACTGTCTATGAGTAAATACATGTTTGTAAATTCAGAGAAAGGCTATATAAATATTAAGCCAGAAAACTAATAAAGGGATTGCCTCTGGGGAGGAGGACAAGAAGGCCAGGAGTGGGAAGATGGTTGTGGTAACAGAACAATGTTCCCCCACCCTGAAAAAAGAAGACGTTGTTTACTTCTTTTTTTGTTTTTATTGTTTTGTTTTGTTTTTGAGACAGAGTCTCACTCTGTTGCCCAGGCTAGAGTGCCGTGGCATCAGCCGAGCTTGCAGAAACCTCAAACTCCTGGGCTCGAGCAATCCTCCTGCCTCAGCCTCCCGAGTAGCTGGGACTACAGGCATGCACCACCATGCCTGGCTAATATGTTCTCTATATATTTTTAATTGGCCAATTAATTTCTTTCTATTTTTAGTAGAGATGGGGTCTCGCTCTTGCTCAGGCTGGTTTTGAACTCCTGACCTCGAGTGATCCGCCCGCCTCGGCCTCCCAGAGTGCTAGGATTATAGGTGTGAGCCACTGTGCCTGGCCAGATGTTCACTTCTTAACCCCCGGAAACTGTGAGTATGGTAGGTTACCCAGCAGAGTGGAGTTAAACTTGCTAATCAGCTGACCTTAACATAAGGAGCCTGGTGGGCCCCAGGTAATCACAGGGCCCTTTACAAGTGGAAGAGGGAGGCAGAAGATGTGTCCATCAGAGAAGATGCGACTGTGGAAGCCAAGGTTGGAGCGACGCGATTCAACCGCCACCACTGGCTTTGAAGATGGAGGGAGAGGCCGTGAGCCAAGGAACAAAGATGGCCTCTAGAAGCTAGACGGTGGTGAGGGAGTGGATTCTTCCCTAGAGCCTCGAGAAAGGAATGCAGCCCTGCTGGCTCCCTGATTTAGCCTAGTGAGACCCATTTCAGGCTCATTACCTACAGAATATTATGATAGTAAGTTCTTGTTGTTTTGAGCCACAAAGTTTGTGCCAGTCTGTTACAGCAGCAATAGGAAACTAATACAGGGGTCATGAGTGCAGCTGGGCACGGTGGCTCACGTCTGCAGTCCCAGCATCTCGGGAGGCTAAAATGGGAGCATCCCTCTCTCCAGCTTGTCCTTCAAAGTAAGCCTCAAGCATCGCTGCCTCCAGGAAGCCCTCCCCGTCATCCCAGCAGAAACAGCGTCATGGCTGTGGGACCCATGAAGTGACAGGCACAAGTCCCAGTGCTCAAAGGGGCCCTGCACTTGGCTTGGCATGTTATTGTTGCTATCTTGAAAATCTGGGCAATTTTTAACAAGGGGCCCCACATTCTGCACAAGGCCCTGCAAATTATAGTCCTGCACTAGGGCCTCTTCTTGTCCGCAGTGCCCTGGGTGTCCTCCACCCTAGCCCCCAAGTTCCCAGTGCCCAGTCCCCCCGTCAGTCCCCTCCTGGGCCCACCCCACTGTGCCCTCATCGCCTGGCGTGGGCTTGGCACAGCCATCCTGATAGAGGAAGGGAGGAGCCCCATCATCTGAGCTCCTGCCATGTGTCACGGGGCAGCTCCACTGCTCGTTCCCCCCACCCCCCCTTCCTATCTCTCCCCGTCCGTCCGTCATGCCATCTAACTCTGCCATGCCCACTTCCAGAGGGGTTTAGAGAGAGGGGGCCACACAGCAAGGTTCAAACCCAGGACAGTGACGCCTGAGCGCTCTGCATGCCTACTGCCCAGAACGTAAGAAAGACGGAAGGCTGCAACTGGATATCCATAGGAAGGATTAAAAAAAAAGAAACTCTAGGCCCTACATCATACCATACATACAAATTAATTTGAAATAGGTCACAGATTGTAATGTGGGAGCTAAAACAATAAAACTTCTAGTAGAAAACATGGGGCAATGCCTTTGTAACGTCGGAGTAGGCAAAAATTTCTTAAGCAGGCCACAAAGTCTCTAACAACAAAAAGAAAAGTCAATAAATTAGATATCATCAAAACTAAAAAATAAATTTCAGTTAATCACAAAATAAAAGAGTGAAAAGCAAGCATGTTACAAGAAAGCGAGAAGGCAAGCCCTAGCATGGGAGAAAGTAATTGCCAAGACTAGTATCCAGAATAGACAAAGAACTCTCACAACTCGATTACAAAAAGACAAACAACCTGATTTAAAAATTTTAAAAAAGTGTACAAGTTTGAACAGGAACTTCACAAAGATATCCAAATGGCCAACAAGGTGCTCAATAGCACTAGCAGTCAGGGAAATGTGAATGAAACTGATAGAGATAGCACTGCACACACACTGGAGTGGCTGAAATTAAATGGCCAACAACACGAAGGGTTGGTGAGGGCATGGAGCATCTGGAACTCTCACGGTGGGGGCGTAAAAATCTTACAACCAGATTGGAAAAATATGTGACATTTTTTGATAAATATCAACACGTACCTACCCAATGCCCCCACAGTCCCACTCCCAGGCATTTATGGACGGATGGATGGATGGATGGATGAATGGATAAATGGATGGATGAATATTGGATGGATGAATGGGTGAATACTGGAGAGACGGTTGGATGGAAGGACAGACGGATGGATAAGGGATGACTGATACACAAGAGCACAGAGTCGTCCGTGCAGCCAGCCGGGGACTGGGCCCTCCGTGCGCTCATGGCATACTTCCAAATGAAGAAGCCCCAGCTGGGAGAGGGGTCCCGCGGATGCTCACCAGCCTTGAGCTTCTCCAGCTGCGCCCGCAAATCCTGGAAGCGGGCCTCGAGCTGCTCAGCCTCCGAGCGCACCTTGTCCACACGCTGCTGCAACTCCTCCCGCTCCTGCCGCTGCAGCAAATGCTGGTTGTCCTCGCTGGCACGCGAGGTCACCAGGGCCTCCTGCAACTGCGGGGACAGGGGCTGAACGCGGGGCCTGGCCCGTAGCCTGGAGAGTGGGGGCAGAACTGTGAGGAGGAAGCAGGAGGGAGGGCTAAGGGAGAGGAGGGGAAGGGAGGCACGGAGAAGGGGAGATGGGGAAGGGTGGGCCTCGCTCACCTCCTTGATCTCCTCCTGCAGATGCTCCAGCTCTGAGTTTTGCTCGTTGATGAAGTTGAACTCGGCAAAGTTGCGCTCCTCCACTGCGGAGGGTGGAGAAAGGAGGGGTGCAGAGAGACAGAGACAGACATGCGGGACAGAGAGAAGAACAGACACACAGGAGGCCAGAGAAAGAGATGTCGAGAAAGACCATACAGAGACCAAGGCATAGAGATGAACAGATAGATGGAGCCACAAAGAGACAGGGAAATATGGAGAGACGGAGAGATACGGAGACACAGAGAAAATGGCAGATGTGGGTAAAGAGAGAAACACAAAGAGGGACAGGGTTGGGGGAAAGATGTGCAGAGTGACCAAGGCCCAGGATTGAAGGAAGGGAGATGAGAGAGAGACAGACACACACAGCAAAATCAAAATGAACAGAGGCAGAGAGATGCAGGTCCAGAGGGACAGAAACACAGAAGGAAGAGGACAGACCCCAGACAGGGGTGGAAGGGAGATTGGGAGGGAGACACCAAGCACACAGAGATGGGGAGGGGAGGAGACAGGGCCACGGTGAGAAGCATGTCCCAGCAGGTGCGTGTCCCCACAGGCGCGTGTCCCCGCAGGCGCGTGCCCCCGCAGGCGCGTGCCCCCGCAGGCGCGTGTCCCAGGCCTCACTCCTCTAGGGCAGGTGGAGGCATCCTCAGGCCTGGAGCTGAGGCCCCATGACAGTGATGGAGGGCGGTCTGCCCTTGACTCGGGGGGTGCCAGGATGGCACCCCGGCCTCCCCACCTCCTCCCAGGGCCTCACTCACTCTCCAGGTACTTCTGCACCAACAAGTCGGGGTCGCTGTCCCCGGTCAGCTGGGACAGTTTGTTCAGGGCGTCCTCATAGCGCAGCACCAGCTTCTCCTGGGAGGTCTTCTGGACGCCTTCCAGGGCTTGCAGATGAGGGAGCAGTGAGGTCGGCCTCCTGGGTGGCCACCAGCGCAGGGGCCACCTGGGCTCAGCCCCTGCCCTCTGCAGACCCTAGGGTGCTGGGCCATGGGAGGCGGAGGCAGAGACCCAGGCCTCACCACGTTTTTCTCGCTTCTCCAAGACAGCAGGATCCGGCTGCCGTTCGTTGTTCTTGAGCTTGAGGAAGCGGTGCAGCTGCTCCAGGTGCGCTATCTGCCGCTGCAGGATCTGCATGTCCGCCTCGTTCTGGGCCACCTCCTTCTCCGTCCGCTCCCGAAGCATGCCCATCTTGGCCTTCGCCTCTTCCCTGGGGGGAGGTCAGCCCAGGGTCAGGAAGACTGGAGGCTGGATTGGGGTCAGCCTGGGGACCAGGGATGGGTGGGGTCGGCCTGAGGTGGTGGGAGATGGTCAGGGTCAGCCTGGGGTCACAGGAATGGGGCAGAAACAGGTCGCAGTCACCCTGTGGTCACAAAAAGCAGAGAACTTTCCAGGTTCCCAGAGCTGGGTCAGGATGGCGTTTGGGAGCCGAGTTAGAGCCGAGGTGCCAGGCCCTGTAGGGGCAGGACGGCCTTGCCCACAGACAGCATGGCTGGCATGCAGGCACGGGGCATCTAGGAGGCCAGGCACTCTTATGTCACCGATGGACCAGGAGGCAAGATGGTGACAGTGGCACAGCAAGAGATTATGACTAGGCCAGGCGCGGTGGCTCACGCCTGTACTCCTAGCACTCTGGGAGGCCAAGGCGGGTGGATCGCTCAAGGTCAGGAGTTCAAAACCAGCCTGATCAAGAGTGAGACCCCATCTCTACTAAAAATAGAAATAAATTAATTGGCCAACTAAAAATATATAGAAAAAAAAATGAGCCGGACATGGTGGCGCATGCCTGTAGTCCCAGCTACTCGGGAGGCTGAGGCAGGAGGATCGCTTGAGCCCAGGAGTTTGAGGTTGCTGTGAGCTAGGCTGACGCCACGGCACTCACTCTAGCCTGGGCAACAGAGGGAGACTCTGTCTCAAAAAAAAAAAAAAAAAAGAGATTATGACTAGACCCACCAAGGTGACAAGGTCATTGTGCTAGAGTTTGGGGGTCATGTGGTTGGAAATGTAAGAGGCTTGGACAGTCCAGGGCCTCACAAGTGTAGGTAGGTGACATCACCACCACGTGAGCACATGCCCTACTAGGATATTCGGGACACTCTAGAAGCCTCGCTCATTGAACATCCCCTGTCCCACTCAATTGAAAATGTAGATTTTTAAGCTTTTGAACATAGTGTGGCAAACTGTAAATTCAGAGTACTCCACGCCTAAAGCTCTGGAGGCAGGGGCCAGCCGGACAGTTCAGCCCTGACGCCTGCCCCTCCCTTTCAGCTGAAACCTCCCTGTCCCTGCGCCCAGCCAGGCTGCCCACTGCGTCCGCTGGAGGAGGCTTGGCGGAGGCTAGTTCCTGACGATGCACAAACAGGCCAGCAGGCTGTCACTCGTGGGATTGGCCAGGCCAATCACATTCCCTCTCTTGGAATTTGAATGGGGAAATGCTAAGAATGAGACAGCAGGAATATATAAAAAGAAGCTGGGAAAGGTCATGATGAGGCCAAGTTATGAAGAGACTGAAGCTGTGTTTGAATGGGACGCTGGGGGATCCTGCAAGACCAAAGGTATGAAATCACAGAACCAGCCATAAAGAGCAATGAAGTACTAACGCAGGCCACAGCGCGATGGACCTCGAAATCATCACACTCAGTGAAAGACGCCAGACACAAAAGGTCACATATTGCATGATTCCATTTATAGGAAATGTGCAGAATAGGCAAATCCATAGAGACAGAAAGAAGACTAGCGGTTGCCAGGGGATTGGGGAAGGGGGGAAGGGGGAAGGGACAGTGACTGCTAAATGAGTACAGGTCTCCTTTTGGAGGGATGGAAGCATTTCAGATCTAGATAGAAGTGATGGTTGCACAACACTGTGAATGTACCAAATGCTGCCGAACTGTGCACTTTAGAATGGTGGATTCTGTTATGTGCATTTTAACAAAGAAAGAAAAAGGGGAGGAGAGAGAGAGAGAAAAAGAAAGGAAGGGAGGGAGGAAGAGGAGGAGGGAGGGAGGGGAAAGAAATCACAAAAACCACAAGATAGACCTGGGCTATACCTGATGTCACAAGGACACAGGAACCTCGTGACAGAAGCCGTGGGTAGAAACCAGACACCGGGCAGAAGGTAGGAAGGCATCTGGAGCAAGAAGAGAACAGGGCTGAAGCAGAGGTGGAGTGAGAGAGAGAGTATGGAGCTCTCGCTGAGACGCTGCACCTAGAGCAGCTTCAGCTCCTCTGTTGCTTATCTGAAGGTGGCCTGAGAGAATCTCTGTCCTTTTCAAACAAGGCTGATAAGCAACAATCCAATTATTCTCATTCTCCAGATGCTTCCCGGGTTCCAGGTCCCCTGCTCCGTGCACTGTGTGCGCATCATCTTACTTAATGCCCTCTATATCCTCATGTGCCAGATGCCATTAACAGATGGGGTCCACAGAGGGTAACTCACATGCCCAAGGAACAAGACCTTGTCCATTGAGTTGGGAAATCAGTGGGGGAGAGAGAGAAAGGAGCACGATATGGGGGAGGAAATAGGTTCTGTCATCTATTTCTTGAGTCCTGAACCTCCCCGTCACTGCCTTACGAAAAGGTGCATCCCGAGTCACCTGGGCCACCCCGGATGCCTGGCAGGCCCTACCTGACGGTGTAGGCAGAGGTGGAGGAAACAATGAGGGCGCTGATCATCTGCCGCAAGTGGTGGATCTCCTGCCGGAGAGAGGACAAAATCAACGCCACTTCTTACAATCTCATCACTCCATGTCTTTCCATTAGGCCCCGCACTTCCCCAATAAGAAGTGAAATCTGAGCCTTCCAAATGTGGATGTTCTTCAGTAGCAGCTGCCCATGAAAGGGATTTCATTTTTTGATTTGTATGTTTGTTTGTTTGTAACAGGGTCTTGCTCTGTTGGCCTGGCAAGAGTACACAATCATAGTTCACTGTAGCCTCAAACTCCTGGGCTCAAGCAGCCCTCCTGTCTCAGCTCTCTAGTAGCTGGTACTACAGGCGCGCGCCACCATGCCTGGCTAATTTTTAATCTTTTGCAGAGCCAGGGTCTTGCTGTGTTGTCCAGGCTGGTCTCAAACTCCTGGCCTCAAGTGATCCTCCTATCTCAGCTTCCAAAGTGCTGGGATTATGGGTATAAGCCACCATCCCTAGCTAGGTTT
>VBSM01003212.1:8874225-8893392 GCA_008086735.1 Cheirogaleus medius
GCGAGGGACAGGCACGGGCACCTGTAAACGGAGGGGTTGAGGGGAGCTGGCAAGGGACAGGCACGGGCACCCGTGAAAGCAGGGCCTGCGAGGGTCGTGTCCGGAAGGATTTACGAGAGGCCTGGCGGGAGGGCGGTGAGGGGCGACCTGCGCGTGCTAGGAGGACGCTGGCTCCAAAGACGTGCGAGGTGCGGGCTAATCGGGGGGCGCGCAGGCTAGGAGGGCCTGGGGGAGGCCGGGATGGTCTGTATGGGGAGCACGGGGCTTTGAGGGGCTCAGGAGTGTCGCGGGCCTGGGAGCGACCGGCCGTGTGTTTCCAAGAGGGAGAGGCAGGAGCTGACAGGGCCTGCAGGGAAACGTCTGGGCTGTGGGTCCGAGAGGTGCCAGTCTCTGGCAGAGTAAGACCACGTTATTTTAAGGATTCGTTAACAGGGAAGCGGTGCCGAAGCAGGGAGTTGTGAGAGAAAGGAGCGCTCACCACCGCCTCAGTGTCTCGGCAGCGATTCACTACGCATGCGCCGCCAACGGCCTGCGGCGAAGCCTCCAAAAACCCTAAGCCGCCTACCGGGTCCGCGCACGGGAAGACGGAAGTGGGCGGGGCCTTGGGCACTCCGAGCCTCCCCCGCTTTCCGGCCACGCCCCTTGCTGGTCACACCCTCGCTCTGCAGGGCACGCCCACTTCGCGGCGGGCAGCTGCCCACGTGGGCATCCCCGGGGTGGGCGGGTGAGCAGTGGGCTCTTCTCTCTTCTGGCTGGGTGTGCCGACGCCTGCGGTTTCCTGTGGGAGGAAGCGGCCCGCGGACGCTCAGCTCAGCTCGTAGCCTCAGAGGCCCAGGAGGGGGAGCTCCCGCCACCGCCCTCGGATTCCGTGATTCTCCCCTGTCCACAGGGGCCCTAGGGTGGGGACCTCTCAGAACATCCCCAGGGTACCCAAGTCTGGCGCTGATTCCACTCAGGGAACTTGACTCCGAGTCCTAGACCCCTGTTCACCTCCCCATTTCAAGTTACGATCTTCCTAGCCCCTGGTTACCCCAACTCCTCCCAAGACCCGAGTGGGCCCCGTTTTCCGGCACCCCAAGGGGCACGCATGACCCCCTCTGGCCCCTAATTTTTCCCTCAGTGACCCAGACTTCCAACTTCCTTGGGGATCCGAGTTCAGACCTCCAGTCTCTGTTCTTCTCAGAGACTTAAATTTGGGACTACTTATTCGCCTCCCCAGGAACTTTCATTTTGGATTCCCAACTTTAGCTTTGAGACCCAGTGGACCCAAGAATTTGTCCCTTCCCTAATTCCTAGAGACCTTGAACCAGGGTCTTCCAGAACTGACTCCACTCAGGGCCCCAGTGCCTGATATAACTAGCACATACATAATCTGTCAAGGGATTAGAGTTAAAAGGGAAAAAAAAATTTTTAAATAACTACCACATACAGTACTGACTGTGTGCCAAGCACTGCTCTAAGAACTACCCTATGATGTATTTACTAGTAGCTCTATTTTACAGATGAAGAAACTGAGATATAGAGACATTAGTTACTTGGCCCAAATCACACAGCCAATGAGTAAAGCAGCTTGGATTTGAATCCAGCCAGTCTGGCTCTAGAGTCTGTGCTGGTACCCCAGATTCTAGGTCCCCCAGGTACACACCCATCCACTGACTTGTCCATCCTTCACCCCCCTCAGGGAGCCCAGAGCACTAACAACTAATCCACACCCAGCTCTGGCCCCATCAGATACCCAGACATCCCATCATCCAGTTCCCTTCCCTTGCAGGGACCCAGGGTTTGAGTTCCCTGGCTCACAATTCATCAGGACCCTGGACACCTGGTCCCCTCCCAAGAGGCCTGAGTGCATAGTAGTTATCACCCCCCATCCTAACTCAATATCCCAAGAATAAATAATAATAGTTAATATTAAGTCCCTGCTTCTGTTAAAACCTTCAATGGCTTCCCACAGCACTTCGAATAAAATTCAAATCCTCTCCTAGACTTCAAGGGCACCCTTTGATTTTCCTTCCCGCCACTCCCTCTGCTCCAGCCACACTGGCCCTTCTGTCTGCTCCCCAAACAACCTGAGTTTGTTCTCAAGAGTCTTTGCACTTCCTCTTCTCCCTAGCATTCAGATGACTCCAGTCTTCAGGTCTCAGCTCAAATATCACCTCCTCCTAGAGTCCTTCCCCATTACCTTGTTTCAAGTAGTCTCCTCCCATCCATTATCCCCATTGCTTTGTTTTATTTCCTTCAAAACACTTACCATTATCTCAAATTTATCTTCATCATTGATATGTTTTCTCTTTATTGTCTGTCTCCCTCTACTACCAGATAAGCTCCACAATAACAGCTGGACTTATGTCTGTTTCTTCATTATTAACTCCTGGTTCATAGTAAATATTCAATAAATGTTTGATAAAGGAAGGAATGAATGGGTGTGTTAGTGTACTGGTATTACCTTATTTATTCAGAATAAGTATCAGATTATTGTTGTCAGTAATAGTATATTGTTGGTATTATTATACCCACTACACAGATTAGGAACCTGAAGCTTAGAGAGGTGAAATAATTGACCCAAGGTCATTCTGCCAGAAAATGAAGGCAATGCCACCTCCTGCCCCCTTCCAGAGTTTCCTACATTTCACCTCCCAGCCCCTGACCCCTAACCTGGAGTCAGCTCCACCAGCCCCAAGCCCAATCTGTGCCTCAGGAAACTGACTTCCTCCCCCAGATTCCTATTCAGCTCCAAGCTCCATCAGGGAGAGCAGGCAGCCTGTCCCAGGGCAAGACCTAAAGACCCAAGGGCCTGAAAATCGGGCACTCCCACCCATGACACTTGCCCCACTCCAGAGCCCCATTCCAGGAATTTCTCATCTCAACCCTGGAAGGAGCCCCAGAAGATGTCTGTCTGGGGGCATTGGGTGGGGGCCCAGAGAAAGAGGAACCGGAGTGCCTGAGCCCTCCCCCTGGCAGCAGACCTCAGCTGGGCGCGGTAAGGGTGGGTATAAAAGGGTCAGTATATATTGAGAGGAGTAGAGAAAGAGAGAAGAGAGAGAGGAGGCCTAGGCAGTGTGGGCAGGAGAGAGAGAAAAGAGGCAGAAGAAGAGAGAGAGAGAGGGTTCCGGGATTGGAGGGGAGAGCGAGGGAGGGAGGAAGGCGGCGAGGGAGGCGGGGGCCTCGAGAGAGTGGAAGGAGGGGAGAAGGGCGGGGCACGGAGGCCCAAGCGAGGGAAGAGACTCCAACTCTGACTTTTTCAGCGGCTCTCGGTAAGTTTCCAGTCCGTTATTCGGGCTGGGATTTCTTTCTTTAATTTACTTGGGAGTGTGGCAGTTTGGGAAGGACACCCCCAGGATGACAGAGACACCCCCCTCTCAGCCCACATGAAAATACTTGTAATTTAAGAAGTGATCTCTTAGCACTTGGGGTGGGGATATGGTAAGGGGTGGGGCCAGGCAAGATTTTAGGGTCCCAGCAGAGCTCCCCACTGGAAAAATTCCTGCAGGGGGATCCACTCTCCTCTGAGAGCCCATAGATCAGAGCTGTGCATGAAAACACCCCAAGTCTGGAACCTCTAGCTCCCCTGTTTCTGGACACTGAAAGGTTGTGGGAGGCTGGCTCCTTCTCAGGCCTCTCTCCAGCCCCAACACAGCTCCCATCCATTTCCCCCAGAAGGTGTCTGGCAGGCAGCCTGGCAGCTGGGTGGGGTGAGGACCTCACGGACATGGCCAGGGGCTGGGGTTTCCCGGGTGGTTGGAGGCAGAGGGGTGCGATGAGTCACCAGATGACTCACTGGGTCCCCCTCCTCCCCCCACCCCGGAGAGGAGTGGTGTGAGTCAGGGATGCCTGTCGCTGGGGGCAACGCCTAGCTCCTGATAAATGGGGGAGAGAAAAGGGGTCGAGGAGTCAACTTGAATTTTCATGATCTGACCCGCATGTGCCCAGAGACAGGGCTCTGAGGAGAGAGGAGCCACATTAGTAGTCCTACTTATTCGAGGACCCCAAGAGTCCATCTCTGGCCCTCTCCAGCCCTAAGCCCCTGGGGAACACAGGAATCCAGGCCCCAGCCTCTTCCTCCCTGACGGCCCCAAGAGTCCAGGCCCCTGCCCTCTCCTCCCTCAGACCCAGGAGTCTGGACCCAGCTGCCCACTCCATCAGGACTCAGGTTTCTCACCTGCCTCTGTGCTAACCTCGGCAGACTCCATTTCCTGACTACCCTTCCCCAGACAGCCACCGCAGCCATGTCGCTCCTCCTGCTGGTGGTCTCTGCCCTCCACATCCTCATTCTCATTCTGCTTTTCGTGGCCACTTTGGACAAGGTAAGCCTACTTGTAGCTCGGGCCTTCTGCTGTCCTGCAGACTCCCGCCACGCCCCTCCTCTAAAGTCGCTCTGGCCCCGCCCCCGTCCCCTAGCATCTGCCGATTCAGCTCTACCTCTGATGCCTCGCCCCTGCCCTTCCCCCTGGCCACACCGTTTGCTACTAAATCCAAGCTCTCCCCAGTTCTGCCGCTTCCCAATGAACCTCGCCCTTTTCCTAACCCTTCCCGCAGTCTCCCTGATCCCGCCCACTTTCCTTTCCTAATCCTGTCCCCGTTTCACGGTCCATCCCAGTCCTGGTGGACTCTCCCTGGGAAGGAGTCCCTCAATCTCTGGTACGACTGCACATGGAACAACGACACCAAAACGTGGGCCTGCAGTAACGTCAGCGAGAATGGTGAGGGGTGAGGGGCAGCGGGACTGGTCTGCAAAGGGGAGGGGAAACCCCAAATCCCCTTATGGCACCAGGGACTAGGAACCCCCAGAGTTTCAGTGGGCGGGGTCTGAGCCTGAGTGGCTACGTGGGTAGGGTTGATGCATGCCCACTACCTGGAAGTGGGCAGTAAGTCCCTGTTCTAAAGGAAATGGGCTAAAAGCCTCTCCTTGATTCAGAAAGGATGAAGGCCACATGCTATAGGTTTAAGGAATGCGGAGAAAGCTCCCAAGATTCTGAGAACATAAGATTGTTTCCAAAGTTCTGAGGAGATAGAGCTGGTGTTCTCAAAGGACGCTGGGGACCAATTCGTCCAAGTTCCAAGGGGGTGGGGCTAGAACCACATTAGGTTCTAAAGAGGTGGGACCAGATGCATCTGAGTTCTGAAGGAATGGAGCTGTATCCATCTAAAGTTCTAAGTGAAACGAGGTGAAAGATGAAGTTGCTTTTCCCTAAGATTAAAGCAATTAGTCTGCTCTCACCACTTCGATGCAGCATTCTACTGGAGGTAGCCAATGCAACAAGGCAAGAAAAAGAAGTAAAAGGCATGGGAAAGGAATTGGTAAAAAGTGTCTCTATTCCCAGTAAATATGTTTGTTTACATATAAAATCCTAAAATTTCTGCAAAGCAACTACTGGAACTGATAAAGGAATTTAGCACGGTTACAGGGCTCAAGGTCAATATAAGTGATGCTCCTAAGTGTCTAAACTTGTACAGCGCTAAATAGGAGAGGGGGAGGGGAAGATGTGGCATACGATGAACAAGCAGGTGGGGTTGGAACTCTGGGCCCACTGTGACTTCCACCTCTATGTCCTCCCTACTGCAGGCTGGCTGAAGGCGGTGCAGGTCCTCATGGTGCTTTCCCTCATCCTCTGCTGTCTGTCCTTCATCTTGTTCATGTTCCAGCTCTACACCATGCGGCGAGGAGGTCTTTTCTATGCCACTGGCCTCTGCCAGCTTTGCACCAGTGAGCACTCACCCCACGCCACCCCAAGAATTGACGGGAAGTGAGGGGGTGTGTCAGGATGCTAGGTGCCCAGAGAATATGGAGATCTGATAAGAGAAAACAATTTTCAACAGCCCCCAAACCACAGGAATGCCTCCCTACCCTGCCTCTCTGCCCCAGGGACTGATGGGAGTTGTAGTTTTCAGTGACTCAGTGGTGGTCGAAGCATGGGTGTGAGTCGTGGGGGAACTGGCATGGGGGGAACGCAGGGCTTCAAGGAGCCAGGGCTGGGGAAGGGGATATAGGTAAATAATTTGGGTCCCATGCATGGAGCTAATACTCCAGAAGAGAGCTCTGAATCATAGTAGTAATGGTATTTGTGTCAGCCAACTCCTATTTCTTGTGTACCTACTGTATATCAGACACTTTAGGGAGTTTTGTTTACTTTTTAATTTTTTTACTTAAAAAATGAAAGTGCTAAGTTAATCATAGTACTCAGTTTTGGGAACATTATCTTCCTAGGTTCCCCCAAAGCCCCTCCCTCGTTTTATTTTATTTTATTTTATTTATTTTTGAGACAGTCTCCCTCTGTCACCCAGGCTAGAGTGCAGTGGCACAATCTAGCTCACTGCAACTTCCAACTCCTGGGCTCAAACGATCCTCCTGCCTCAGCCTCCCAAGAAGCTGGGACTACAGGCAGGCACCACCACGCTGGGCTAATTTTTCCTATTTTCAGTAGAGATGGGATCTCGGTCTTGCTCAGCCTGGTCTCCCTCTTGCTTAGGCTGATCTCGAACTCCTAAGCTCAAGCGATCCTCCTGCCTGGGCCTCCTAGAGTGCTAGGATTACAGGCGTGAGCCACCCCGCCCGGCCCCCTTGTTTTATTAATTCACCACTGCATGTTTGGCTTGTAGAAAAACACTGAAAAATACTCTTTGGAGGGATGGACAGATAATACCGTCCCATTTTATGGAAGAACCAATGGTACTCAGATTAAGTTGCCCAAGGCCACCCTGCGGGAACCGCACAGTACTGGGATGAGAACAGAAACCCCCAGCTGGCAGTGCTGCTGCCACTCACCCTCCGGCGCTGCTTTGCCCCACGCACTGTTGGGAAGTGTAGTCTTGCGGGCACTGCGTGACGCGCCGCTCCGTTCTTCCGCAGGCGTGGCGGTGTTTACCGGGGCGCTCATCTATGCCATTCACGCCGACGAGATCCTGGCGAAGCACCCGCGAGGGGGCAGCTTCGGCTACTGCTTCGCCCTCGCCTGGGTGGCCTTCCCCCTCGCCCTGGTCAGTGGCATCATCTACATCCACCTGCGGAAGCGGGAGTGAGCGCCCCGCCTCGCCCCGGCGCCCCCACCCGCTGCTGGCCCCTCGGTCTCGCCCCAAAGCCCCCTTGCGTCCTCCAGAAAATAAAACTGTTTAACCGCGGACTCTGCCTTTATCTCCTTCCTTCCTTCCTTCCTTCCTTCTGCCCCCAAGGGACCTAGGCTGCAAACGCCTGACCTTCCCTGAACTAAGGAGGGTCCCCCACCACCAGCCGCTCCGCCCTCTGAATGCCCATCTCCCAGCCCCTAGCGTCTCCTCCCCACACAGGAGCCCGGAACCCCAGGCGCCTTTTCCCTCCTACAGGCCCAAGAGCCTGGGCCCTCCCCTCTCAGGACCCAGAAGCCCTGAAAGGCACCTGAGTCTAGACCTTCAGACACTTCTGGGGAAGAACCAGGAAGAACTCCTGAGCTGGGATCAGGAGTATGGAGAGTCCAGTCCTCTCCTTGCCCAAGGCTCTGTCACTCTGCCACCTCTCTGGGACCCTGGAATGTTGTGTGTTTCTAGATTGGGGGGGTGGGCAGGTTGTTTGTTTTTTAACTTTCTCTTTAACCCTCCTTCTGGAAAGTTTTCTTTTTTCTTTCTTTCTTTCTTTTCTTTTCTTTTTTTTTTTTTTTTTTTTTTTTTTTTTTGTTCCTCCCAACCCCAACCGCAAGTTTCCCCTTTCCCTCTTGGAAACCAGTCTCCCTCCTCTGGAACACAACTCCTCTTTGTCTCCCCTCTTCCCAAAGGCTGTCTCTAGCCCATAGGACACCTTAGTAAAAATCAGAAGGCATTCCCCTCCTCCTGGCCGACCCAGTCCCATACCAGGGTGCATGTGGGGCACGAATCAGATTTTACAGCCACCCATCCCCTGGCTGTACGCTTTGAACAAATTTGTGCCATGAACTAATCTGCACAACTGCACATGGCTATTGTCACTCCTCTATCCATGAGGCCGTGTGAACCAGGGCCTCTCCTCAGGAATCAGGTCCTTCTAAGATTCTCTTCTGTGACCCTCTTCTTTTGCTTTATGAACCATGAACCCAGCCTCTGTCTAGGACTACAGCTCTCTCTGTCTGGGATTCTTCTACATGCATTAGTATCCCCCACGAGATCCAGAGTCTCTTCTTTCCAGGGTTCTGATGCCTTACCTCCAACTCCTGCAGCCACTCCACTCAACCAGATTTATTAAACATGATTTATTCCTTTAGGAGAGGGGACGGGGAGAAATTGATAGACCAATAAATAATTGCACAGACCGCTAGCGGCGGGGAGATCCAGACCGAGGTAGTTTCTGTAGAAATGGTGAGGGACCAGGGCAAGGAAGGCACCTGAGGTTGTTGGGAGCCTGAGTGGCAGTGAGTCTTCTGGCGAGGGTGGTCTCTGTTTCCTCCAGACCAACTGATGTTACCTGGCACAAGGTTCCCAGCCCCTTCAGCCTGGACACCCTGATCAGCAATTGACCAGATGGCCCGCCATATAAGCAGCAGCAATTTATAGAGAAAAATCAGGTTTCCTTTAGAAATTCCAATCGGTTGCTTCCCTGCAGCGACAACTGGCTGCCCAAGGTTGATAGTGCCCAGCAGCTGTCATTGGTTGTTTGCCAGGAGGCAAAACGGAAGGGCTCTCCAGGGCTGCGGGCTGGGGTCCCGCCTTTGTGCACATGACGGGCAGTTTGCCCGGAGCAGGCTAAAAAGACAATGATATAGGAGTATAGTCTCGGAAGAGCACAGCATTAACGACCCTACTTGGTGGTTTATAGAACCCAGAGCTGAACAGCTGTGATTGGCTGACACGTCCTCAACTAAACCACGTTTGAAAATCTACGGTAAGAGTGGGTCTAAGAAATGGGCTAGAAGCAAAGCTAAATAGCTTTGATTGGCTGTTCACTAGAAGGGGCGGGGCCTAGCAACTGCTGGCTGCTTTGATTGGCTGCTTTGCTTAAGCATACGGTGTAGCAAAAATAACTGCCTGTCAATAATTGGAAGTAGGAGAGACATAGTAACTGTGATTGACAGCTCGTCCCGATGGAGGCGGGGCTTTCGTTCCTAGCCAGGTGGCTGGGCGAGGCTGGGCAGCGAGGTTTCAGTCAAGGGTTGTTACTGCTGGGTGCAGCCTGGGGGAACTGGGAAGTGACTCTGGCCAACGGGTCTAGTCTGGGGAAACCCGGGGGTGGGTACAACCCCACGCTGGGAGTCAGGGCTTGCAGGTGGGCCAGGGCCCGAGTTCCGTTGAAGGCCACGTCACAGCCTGACTGGGCCAGGAGCCAGTTCTCCACCTCTGACTGGAGCCACTTGGAGGTCTCTGCAGGCGGAGAGGCAGGTGCCGTGAGATTAGACTAGGAAGGACTGGGAGGGGCCAAAGGAGAGGGGCGTGGGCTCGGGAGAAACCTAGGGGTACACATGAGGCTTGGAGGGGAGTGGAACAAGACCTAGAAGGTCTAGAGGGCCAGAAGGCTCCCCTCTGGGGCTCCCGTTTGGGACTCTAGTTCAGGGAAGGGTGTGGCTCACGTAGGGAAGGGGACCCCCTAGGGCTCCCATAGAGAGCAGGGCAAGTGTACTTGTGGGGAGAAGGTGGGCTCATATGGAGGAAGGATTGTGGGGAGGGGCATGCCATGGATTCAACACCCCCAACTAGGCCTCACCAGGAACCAAGATCGGAAGTTGGAATGGGGATCCTGACCGCTGAGAGATGGGGTCTTATTGCAAATCGGCCAGGTTCACCAGTGGAACCTGGGGGTGAGGACGAGGCTTCGCGGGAGCAGGGCCCCCTGGTGCGGGTTCCAGGGCCATGTCTTACCTTCTGGCGGGCCGTCCGCGCCCTGCGGCCGCCGGGCCAAGAAGCTGTGCGCCAGCAGTGCTTCCTTGGTGTGCTCGTCCTGCGCGCGCATGGCCAGGGCGCTGAGCAGCTCTGAGTTGTTGGACGTGCTGCGGTAGTAGAGCATGTGCGCCAGCTCCAGCGCCTGCGCACTGCGCCGCTGCCCGAACATCTGCAGGCGGGACAGCGCCCGGCGGGCTCTGCTCAGGACTCGCGCCCGGGCCCACGCACCCCCCTGGGTCACCCACATGGCACGCCCTTCCCGCACAGTCCCTGGGGGAGGGGCAGGAGCTGTTGCAAAACACAGCTTCCCCAAGCACTACCCAGACCTCTTCAGAGAGGGTCCCCAGGGTTGGGGTCAGAGGACCTGTATTTTTAACACAGACGTTCTCGCCCCAGTGGCTCCAAGGCCGCCAGCCCCACCTAGGTAGGAAGACTACGGTTTTTAGCAACCACTGCTGCACTGGTTTGCTCATCGGAGCCACGTATTAATGGATCTGCTCAAAGATTTCCAGATGTTACGAGTTTTAGCCTTAGAAGACTTTGTCACAGTAAGTCCTTATCTTTTATAGACATATTACAGTATGATAAGATGATAAGTCTAGGATTTGCTTCAAAACTATCCAATGGTGGAGAAGCGGGGGTCTTTAGACGAAATCTCATTAATCGTTGATGCACGGGAGTTTATCATACTATTCTATTTCTGTATTTGTTTGAACTTTTCCACAATGAAAAATGGTTTACAATATTAAATTGTAAAGAGAAGTGGAGGGAAGAACATTGTTGGGGGAGGGGGAGGTCTGGGGCCCAGCTGTCTATTGGCTGCGCTCTTCCCCAACTTGGCCCCTCCTTGCTTGGACCCCATTCCCATCCGTGGCATGTCTAAGGAAGAGAAGTGAGAGTCCACCAGCGCCCTCTGGGCTCACAATGAAAACCTGCACCAGGATTCCTCCATTTGTCCACAAAATGAGGTCAAGGCCACTGGATCCTGCCCCAACTATGCCCCTACCAGCTGCAAGCCCTTGGCTAAGACCTAAGTCCTGGGGTAGCACTGTCTGTAAAACGAGGTTGATGCCAGGGAGGGTTCCATAAGTCAGTACACAGTTAATAAGACACTTGGAACTGAGCCTGGCCCCTCAAAAGCACTTAACAAACATTAGCTACTGTGGAATTGTCGTCCACAACCTGTGCTGGGTGCCCATAGAGCGCTGGCTGTCTTACATCAAGGACAGAGGTGAAATGCCTCTGAAATCAACACACCACGGAAAATTGCTGAAATGGCTTGCAAGGTACCAATGACACGGCTGTGTGTGGACTGTACCCTCTTCTTACGAGCCCAGCACAGTCGGTTTATGTCCCTGCATTGGAACGAATTGCCATTTCTTTGGTTGAGGGCAAGATGCAAGAATAGCTTGCTTTAGGGACCATCTGATATAAAAAACACATTAGGTGTTGTGTCTATGCCTGCCAAGCTTATGGAGTTGAATTCCCCCATGTTAAAGGAGCAGGTCATGCCACTCCATGGCACACAGATGAAGCCAAATGTCTCCCTGGAGAGCGGTTGCCACCTGCCATTTGGATGGTCCCTTCAGCACAGCCCACACTGAGTACAGTACCTCCTCCAGCCCATTCATTCCTCCTCCCCTGCCATCCATATCTATTGCAGCCCCACCATCTACTCAGTGTCAGGCCAGACCCCTGACACTGTCCCCGCTCCCTCCTCACCAGCCTGTCAGTCCCCAGCCCCATCCTGCTGTCCCCTGACTCTCTCAGCTCATCCCCTCCTCCCCAGCCCTACAGCTCAGCCCTGGCTTGGGCTTTATCCTCGCCTGCCTGGTGTATCACCCTAGCCTCCTCCCTGGCCTAAGTTTCTCCCCCCCAGAGCTGACCTGGCTCCTGCCCTGCTCACCACCCTCGCATGGCTCCCCAGTGCCCTCAGAGAGCCAGGCTCCTTGCCAAGGCCCTCCCACTCACCTCGTGCTCCTCCCCTCTGAATGCAGCCCACAGCCAATAAGCCAGGTGCTGCTCTCTCAGGCCTCCAGGCCCTGGAACAAGCTAAGTCACCCCTGATGTGTTCTCAGAAAACACTCACTGCCTCATCCTCAAAGTTCATGGTGAACGTCACTTCCCGTGGATGAGCCATTGTGTCCTCAGGTTCCTGCAGTGCCCACTACCTCCCTTAGGCACTGCCTGTGTATGTCCGTGGGCCCCACACCTCTCCCTCCGGGGCAGGATCGGGCTGATGCATCTCCGGGGTGAAGTTCAGCGACCTTCCCCAGGCTGCCCCACAGCGGCCTTAACAGCTGGGCTAAGGGGACTCACAGTGAAGCCCAGGGTATGGTGGAGCCCACAGGGGCATCACCCCTGCTGGGGACATCTGGGAAGGCTTCCCAAAGCAGGCAGCCTCTGAGCTAAGGGTGAGGGGTGAGCAGGGGTTGGCCAGCCCAATGAGGGGGAAAGGACATTTCAGTCCAAGGGAACAGCATATGCAAAGGCACAGAGTGAGGGGCAGCAGGGCCCGGAGGTCAGGGGAGGAGCCGCAAGCATGTTGGTGGAGCTGAAGCATAGAATTTGAGCTGAAGGATTGTGTCTGAAGAAGCTTTAGAAGCAGGGTCCCCAGTGCCAGGCTGTGAGCAGGAAAAGGGGTGGGGAGGGACAGGCAGCTCTAGGTTGAGTGGGGGAAGGGCTGAAGGGGACAGTTTGGAGGCTGGGAAGAGGGCTTGAGCAGGGGCATGCCAAACAAAGGAGGACATGGGGCACAGAGACTCAGGAGGCAGGAATGGCACACTGGGGACCAAAGGGTTGAGGGGCAAGGGAAGGCAGGGGTCTAGCCAGTGACTGGAGGGACAACAGGCCATCCATAGATGGGGAACACAAGAGGAGGAGGTCGGGGGAGACTCTGCACTGGGCGTGGCTGTGGCAGTGACTATTAAAGGACCCAGTGGGGAGGGCTGTCCCTGAGCCACCTGGTCGGGATGGTAGAGAGCTGGTTGTAGAAACCAGACACAGAGAAGCTCTTTGAAGGGAAGAGAAAGGGCCTCGCATCCTGCAGCAGGAGTCTGCTCTGACCACCTGTCCTGAGATAAAACAGGGATCTCGGGAGAAGCAAGGGTATGGGGGGAAGATGGATATCGGGCTCAGGTGTGTCCAGGGAACAGGAGGGGACAGGGGTTTGGGGATAGGTAAATAGGCCTGGGAGGGAGACTGGGGAGGACCCGCATTTAAGGGCTGGGACCTCAGGCCAGGGTATGGGAAAATGTCTAATGAATGCACTAAGTTAACTAGGGAGCTGGGTTTTTGTTGTTTTGGTTTTTTGAGTTTTTTTAGTTTTTGTGTGTGTGTGTTTTGAGACAGGGTCTCACTATGTTGCCCAGACTGGTCTTGAACTCCTGAGCTCAAGGGAGCTTACAGCCTCACCTCCCCAGTGGCTGGGATTACAGCCGTGCACCATCATGTCCAGTGTGAACTGGGTTTTTTCAACTGGGCTTTTCAGAGACTGAAAGGCTCCACAGCCCCCCTGGGGCCACCGAGGGGTGGGACAGATAGTCCAGCCTGAGCCTAGACTCAGTGTTTCCTCCCTAGAAGGGCTCAACTCCCCTTGCTGGCCCCCCTGCCTTTAGTCCCGTCCCTCCCCTTCCATGGTCACCAGAGTCCCTCTGTGCTTACAGCCCTTCCGAGGCTCCCTACTGCCCTGAGGATGAAGACCAGGGTCCTCTAGGCAATCAAGACCATGGCCACCCTCTGGGGCCCCATCTTTCTACCCTGCATCCCGGACTCCAGTCCCGCACGATACACCAAGCTGTGCTCACTGGTCCCTGCTCTGCCAGGCTCCATCCTCCCCTTTCAAAGCTTCACTCAGATCCTCCCTGAGCCCTGGTGCCGGGCAGGAATCGCTCCCTCCCAGCCCTTCTCTTGGCTGGAGCCTCCTAGCACTGCACCTCGCAGCCAGCCAGCCTATTATTTGAGCGATTTATTACCAGTCTTCCTAAGAGCCTGTCAGGATGGCCGAAAACAGCTTGAAAACCAATGAGCCAGTAGGTGAATGATCGGGTACAACAGATGCCTCACATCAGTCTACACTCCTGGGGTCAGTGCCAACCCTGCGGAGGAACCGGTAAAAGGCAGCTGCTCCCAGCCGACTCAGCCTCAAGACAGGGCACATGGTTTGGCAAATAGGACACGAATTGGGTATCAGCTCCCACTTGTGCCCTCGGCCACGAATCCTTGGATGGTGACCAACCTGTGCAACTGTTTAAGGCAGCCCTGCACTCATGTGTAGCAGAATCAGGGAGGGATCTTGTTAAAAATATAGTTTCCTGGGCCCTAGTCCCAGAGTTTCTAATTCAGTCCATTAGGGCTGGAGCCCAGGAGGCTGCATTCTAAGCCAGCTCTCCCAGCGATAATGATACCCAGTCAGGATGGGGACTCAGGGAACAAATAGCCCAATTGGTAATGATGATAATAATAATAATCATGCTAATAGCTAACTCTCACATAGTACTTCCTGTACTCTGCGCGAGGCTCTGTTCTCAGCACTGTATGCATATTAATTCATTTAGTCCCCACAATGACCCTGTAAGTTAGGTCTTATCATCATCCCCACTTTGCAGATTCTGGAGCGGAGGCACAGAGAGGTTAAGCAACTTGCTCAAGATCACACAGCCTAGTTCCACAATACACACCCTTCACCACATCACTAAAGTGCCCCTAAAGCAGGTGCTCAATGAGCTGTTAGCTCTCATGTAACACCCACCATCAGCCAGGCACTGTGGATTCACTTACTTCATGCTCACAAATAACCTTACAGGGCAAATCTCATTAGTATCCCCATTTTCCAGATCAGGAAACTGAGGCGCAAAAAGATTAAGAAACCCACCCAAGGCCAGGCATGGTGGCTCATGCCTGTAATCCTAGCACTTTGGGAGGTCAAGGCGGGAGGATCACTTGAGGCCAGGGATTTGAGACCAGCCTGAGCAACACAGCAAGACCCCCATCTCTATAAAAAATAGAGAAATTAGCCAGGTATGGTGGTGCACACCTGTAGTCCCAGCTACTCGGGAGGCTGAGGCAGGAGGATTGCTTGAGCCCAGGAGTTTAAGGTTTTGCAGTGAGTTTTGATGATGTCACTATACTCCAGCCTGGGCAACAGAGCAAGACCCTATCTCCAAAAATAAAAAAAAAAAAGAAAGAAAGGAAAGAAAGAAACCCACCCAAGATGTGTTGAGTAAATCAGGAAGGGAAGGAAAAATGGAAGGGAGAGAGGAGGGAAAGGAAGGAAGGAAGGAAGGACAGCACAACACAGAAATAATGCATGAAATAAACAAAAACATAGGTGGCCTGACCTGTCTGAACACCAAAGCAGAGGGACACAGGAGGCAGGGTGGGGTGGCCTACTCACCTTGGAAGCCCGCAGGCCCATGAAGAGGGCAAAGAGCAGTAGTAGCAGGGACGTGGCCACCTTGAGGTCCGTGAGCACCACCATGCCCACATTGACGAAGAATACCACGCCGGAGACGACCAGCGTGAGGTTGAGCAGGGCGCGCTGCAGGGTGGGCGTGCGCACTTTCAGCTCGGGCAGCAGCTGCTCCAGCCCCTCCAGCGGCGTGTCCTTGAAGCTCTTCAGCACCAGGTGTCCTCGTTTTGTCCGGGTGGCCAGCACCACCCGCTTAAAGTACCTCCTGACGGACAGAGACAGCGGCAAGAGCAGGATCAAAACAGCCCCGGGGAGACCCTCCAACCCCAGCACGCTCTCTCTGTCTCTACAGTCACACAACCATTTTAAAAGCTACTTAATAATGGTGGGGACGGAATCAGAAATAAGTTGTGTCCGATAACAGGGGATCAGTTAAATAATGCAGTCTCTGTCACTGGACATGTATGTTGTTCATTCTTCAGAATATGGACTTTTCTCTCTGAGCCTCAATTTTCCTTACTTGGGAAATGAGGAGAACTGTCTCCACCCTTTCTCCTCCCCTGGGAATTGTAATGCTCACTTTCCCTTGAGAAGAAAAGGCAGCATTTGGATGAGTCACACCTCCTTATTTCTTAACTTCCCACCCAAGCCCCAGACACCCAAATCCAGACACCGACCTGTCAGTCCCCTTTCATCTCCAACCTTACTCCCTCTCACTGCAGCTAGTGAGCAAAGGGTGCCTCACCTCTCTACAGGGGACCTCTTGGTGAAGAAGCCACGCTTGGAGCCCACGCTGGACATACGGGGCATCTGCCCGACTCGCTGGCCCAGGGCCCAGAACTGCATATAGATATACTGATCCAAATTTACTGTCACCTGCCAAAGGGGATGAAGGAAGCAGAGGCAGCTGAACACAGGTGGGGATGTTGAAAGCAGGATACCAGAATTAGATGCCCCTCCCTGAAATAATTTCCCCCTCCTTTCCCTTCTTATCACCATTCAGTGTCTAGGCAGGGCAGCCACATATGGGTGTTCATGTTGTATACTGCACAAGGGCACACCATCTAAGACAGTGACATTCACATAGTAATCTTCTTTATTACTATATTTCCTAGAATCTAAGACACTACCGCAAAGGACGCACCATCTAAGATGGCACCATTCACATGGTAGTCATCTTTATTACCGTATTTCCTAGAAGCGAAGGTGCCACCAATTTTAAGATACCCAATTATTTTACAAAGCAACTAAAAAAGAAAAGATATTGCCAATTAAACCACGTCACACCACCACTTGTAAGTCACATCCCAATTTCAGAGATGACAAAATATGACTTTAGAAAAGGTAAATTTTAAAATCACTAAAATGTGGAACTTTGGAAGATTTTAGCATTTGTATTGTAAGTTTGTTGACTTTAAGGATATTTTGTACTATATATTATTTTTGTATTAGTTTTGTATTATCTATTATTACAATTTTCTGGCAGATGGTGATAAAGTCTCTAGTTCTAAGAAGATCCCTATTATATGATACTTTTCCAACATGTGGCCGTGAAGTGACCTGAGAAAGTGGTGCCTTTTTCTAATTTACTAAGTGTGCCATGTGGGCTCATGTTTTGTGTCCAGGACTACAACTCCCAGCAGCCCCTGCCTCCCAAAGGCTCCACCCACCCCCAAAGGCCTCCTGGGAGTTTTGGCTCTCCTTTGGAAGACAGGTACCTGGACCTCGTCCCGAGGGTGGTGGACCACCAGTGCGTAGGCCAGGGCGTCCTCGGAGAGCGGGGAGAAGTTGGCCTGGGCCAGCAGAGGCTCCAGGGCCCGAAGCACCTCCTGCTCATTGGACAGACGCTGGGGGTCTGTTAGCGATGGCTGCTCCAGGGTCTCCCTGTCGGGGTTGATGGGGTCATACAAGGCCTGAGGAGAGTCACAGAGGGAAAATATGGGCTGGATCACAGCATGAGGGATTATGGGGACACTTAAGAATGTTCCTTTCCCTTTCCTTGGAATGACAGGGTACCCCAGAGCTTAATCTTGGGTCCTCTTCCCTTTTCTCTCTTCAAATTCGCCCTAAGTCACCTTGCATTCCTGTGCCTTTATACACCGTCTCTGTGCAGATAACCACTCAACTCACACCTCCATGTGGACCTCTCACCCACGTTCCAGAACTAATATCCACTTCCGGTGCATAAGCACATGTTCTTCCCCCTTCCTCCCACAGTAATAGAGGTGAAGGCAGACATGGGGATGCCCAGGGAGAGACTACATTTCCCAGACTGCCTTGAGGCTAGGCGTGGCCAGAAGACCAGGGTTTCACCCATGGACTGTGAGCAGAAGTGACAAGTGACGGGGACACATTTCCTCTTACTGTTCACTCCCTTGGACGTCCACTCTTTCCTTCTTCTACCAGCTTAGAACACTGTTTTGCCTACTGTATTATAAATATTTTTAAGTTTTCTGGATATTACAATGTTTTCTTAAACTTTTCAGGCTGTGGGGAGACTGTCCCTCCTGGATCTAGCCAGTTAGAGACAGCAAAGGGCCTAGCCAGGAGCATGTCTTTGCTATGCAAACTAGCCCGTCCAGAGCCAGACCTCCTCTGTCTGGCCCTTCCCTCCCAGGAGACAATAATCCTCTGTGGGAATCCTCCCAGGGCCAGGTGCCAGGCCACTAGGGACCACCCCTATAGTCTACGGTTTAAAGCCCAACAAAATTATTCAAACTAGCCAATCACAAACTTCACCCTATCTGCCTTGCTTTTCCCGTGGAAACTCAAGAAAATCCCAGTGAAGGCTCTGACCACCCTGGTACCTTTCCTGCATGGCCCCGTGTGGCATACTTCCTATCTCCAGGACCTGCGAGTATAATAAATTTGGTTTTTTTCCTGAGTCTTTCCTTGTCTCCTCTAGTGGCCGCACCTGACTGACCATCTCATAAAAGAATACAAAACACCCATGGCCCATTTTTGACCATACAAAGATAAAGACAATGCTATAAAGAACAGCAGAGCAATAAGATGGAAAGAACCTGGGTCCCAGAATAACCTCATGGGTAACAGAGCTGCCCATCCACCCTGGCCCACTTACTCCAGGACTATCAAGTGGGAGAGAAAAAAATCCTCTACCTCCTTTAAGCCAGTGTGTTTTGGTGTCTGTTTATTAGAGCAGCTAAGTCTTTATACTAACTAAAACGAACTTCCTACTCAGTATTTCTTTTGGGGTCTCCTAATCATCTCCAATCCAACATGTCAAGCTCACAGATCACATTCCCCTACCTCCAACCCCAACCTTCCAACAAAACTATAATTCTGGATTTTCTCTCCTAAACCCATTTCCCTCAACTATCTCTGGCCTTTTCCCTGAACACCAGACTCTTATATCCAATTATCTCTTTGACATCTCAGATTGGTTGACTGATGGCCTCTCCTATCTAACACGGCCCAAAGAGAACACGTCACCCGCCCCACCACCACCACCAACATTCACACACATCCCTTAGTCGTCTGCTTTTGGGAATGGCACCTGGTGGTGAAGCTCCGGTCAGAAACCTTGGCAGCACTCTTAACTCTTTTGTTATTATCACCCCCATTTCCAAGCCTTTGGCAAGTTCACCTGTGTCGTGGCCCATTTGCAGGATGGGGGATGAACACAAAACACAAAGAAACACACAAAGAAAGACACGGACACACATAAAGATGGTACAAGACTGCAGCCCGAACGCACCAGTCGTTTTATTTTTATACCCTAAAATTCAAAGTTACTTCCTTATATGTGACCACCCAGGCATTGCAGCAATGGAACATGTAGCCTAAGGACACAGATGTCCCATGACTCGGGGTCTTAATGTGGTTGCTTAAGGCTATGGCCATAAGCCAGAGTTTGAGATAAGCACAGATAAGCAGCCACAAAAGGAAACTTTCCGTTCCCATCCCTTTCGGCCTGGCCCCCT